>PPHD01018476.1:0-14532 GCA_002909625.1 Bambusicola thoracicus
TGGGCACTCCTGCCCACTTCTTGAACACTGTGAAATATAAGAATTAGTGGGAAACTGCAGTGGAATCAGTGGGAAAATGCCCAACCATGACCTGCATTGCAGCTGCACTGGAAAAGCAGACCAGTACCGTGTGACAGTTCTATTGTCCCATTCTGCAACAGGAATAGATGCATCCAGACAGTGTCATCTCACAAAATGATGTATGATTTACTTAGTGTTTTTTAGCATCTTGGCAAGATAGAGGCCATAGATTTATATCTTGCCTTGCAGCTCTCCACAGCTGGGCATTTGCTGTGCAGAGAAAGTTAGCAGAAGAGAGGTACCTCTCCACTAATCATTTTTATTCAAACAGCTGATATGAAGCCCTGCAAATCTTCCAAAGTGTACTGAGAAGGCGGACTTTAGTGTTGGCCAACCTACATGACAAAGAACACAAAAACAGTGGAAGTGGATTAAGAAGATCAAGCAGAGTGCATCTGGTCCAGAAATGATTGAATGAAAATGGAAATTCCCAAAGCTTTCAGAACAAGCACAACACTAAAACATGAGCCAGCTTCTTCCCACTCTGGGATGTTACTTATTTATAGACAGCGTGAATGAAGTTGATTTATTGGAATCATTGACCTCACTGTCTGTAAAATCAGCACTGGAGGATTTGCCATGCATCTCAGTGAGTTACTGCTCTGCTGATCAACCCTTGAACAAACTGCTGATAGCAGAGTCCAAGGAGCCTTGGGGTCTCTGCAAGGAAAGCTGTGCCCAGTTCCTCCATTATTACGGTACTGAGGGAGCTCTTGGAACCTCAGTGTTGTGCAAAGCTTTTTTAGATGGAAAAGGCTACCCTGATTATAGTGCTTGGGGAACTGAGGAACACTGTTGTTGTATCTGTAAGTATTTTGATAGGTTTCATTCTGTCTTAAATACAGGGCTGTGCACAGCAGCAGGCTGGGAGGTGCTTCCTGAGAAGTTGAGCTCACTGTGCACCATCATCTGTCCCCATGGAAGGCAGTTCTGCTCCCAGGTTAGAAATTAATAATAGCTGCCTAAGTAAATGCACTAAATTTGCAGGCAAATAGACTCTGTTGTGCACATTTCAATTATACTGTAGTTAAGGGTCTATTTACTCTTTCCTGAAATTAATAGCTCTAAATCCAAGCAAACCTTAGAGGTACAGCGTAGCATTAAGTAGTGTAAATAGGTAGACTCTGAACATATTATTAAAAATATTATGATCATTTCTAAACAGTGAAGAACACCGGATATCTTCCTAACCCCGATGGAAGGGAAGTGCCCTTTGTGATATCATGTGGTTGTCTGTGGCATTGGGATGAGTGAGAGAAGAAAATTTTGCCTGTGACCGTAACATGAGCCTATCCAAAAACTGAAAGGCAGAATGTACATTATTATCTATATCTATATTTTTAGCTCTTCTAAATATAAGCTTCTATCTATCTAATATAAAGCTTCTATCACCATAGCACAGTGTCTAGGAATATGTTTTGCTGGAGCTGGGATTATAGCTCAAGTCAATAGCAAAGGCTATTGTAGTGCTGAGATAATTAAAGGGTAACTGATAATTGGAATAATGTTATTAATGATTTAACTAGCCATGCTGACCTGACCTGAACAGATGCTATGGCATTTTCATTCATTTTAACACAGATGGAGTCAGTCAAGACTCATTAAAGCAGCTCTTTATGGAAACCCGATTCAGTGAAGGATGTATTTGTAGTTTCTTAACAGAGATGTTATGAGCATGGTGACTACAGCAAGGAGTGTGACTTTTTCTCCAGAGAGAAAAGGTGGGAACAAAGGGAGTCTTTATCAAGCATTATCAAGGGAACATGAGACTTGATAAGCAGCATTGGAATAAATGGAAGATTAGTGGCAAAATGAGACAAATCTCACTGAAATGTGCCCAGGCATTACATAGGTTATTTCTCAAAATAATTACAGAAGCTGTTTGTGTGGTTGGTGGAATCCAGGCAGTTCTCCACTGCTTCTCTTCTTGCACTGCTGGAGGATCAGAGGGAGATTTATTTATCTGTTTATTATTATTATTTTTATCTAGAAAGGAGAGAGAAGCAGTCTGGAGAAGCAAACACTACATTGTCTCCTTAAAAACAGTGGTGATCTGTCATGGTCTCATTAGACGGCAGCGAGAGCAGATAATGCTCATGGAAAGGCATGAAATCTCTGCTCTGCAGTGGCCAGGTTGTCCTCACTGTGAGCTGGCTCTTAGATGATGGAGCAGCTATTTCCTGTGACTTATACTGGCAGCAGACCCTACGCCCTGAACTTGACAGAGGTCCTTGGCACTTGCTGAGAAAAACTTCAGCAAAGGCATTTTAATCCTCACCAGCTATAACTTCAGTGGATTGCATTTTTCGAGGCTGACAGACTGAGGAGCTTTTACTTCTAGCATTCCTGAAGCATTCCTGGCTGAGTGTGGCCAAGGAGCCTCTTGGGCAGACAGTCTGTGCTGGTCATCCCACATTAGTCAGTGTTGGTAATTGTGGTAGAACAGCCAAGGGGCATGTAGCTAAGATGGATGTGTCCTGGAAGCTGGGTGAAGGAGGTGGAGACATGCTACTCCGGCTGCTGGATGTACTTCAAGGGAAAAATGGCTTCTCTGTTTAGAATCATAGAATATGCCATGTTGAAAGAGACCCATAAAGATCACTGAGTCCAAGCCCTGGCTTCACACATCACCATCCAAACCCAAACCCTATGTCTCAGAGTGGTGTCTCAGCACTCTCTGAGCTCCAGTACTCAGGGCCATGCCCACTGCCTTGGACCCCACCTGGCCCTCCCCCGGTGCAGCTCCATGCCATTCCTTTGGGCCACTCTGCCCCCTGTGAGGAGCTGTAAACCACCATGAGGCCTCCACTTACCCTCCTTATTTGTCTTTCCGCCCATACCCTTCCTCATCTTTTCCTCAACAAAATCTACAGATACCAAAGCTAGAAGGCAAGAAAAATCTAGTTGTACACAGAAGGGATTAGGAACGTATTTCCCATAGCAGCCTGATATTAGAGGAAATACAAACTGTTTGAAACAATTTGAAAAGTGTGTACCTGCTCCTGGGCCCACAGAGGGCCATGGCAAAAATGCTGCTTTGCATTTTTGTCAGGGGATAAAAATTGTGCTCAGCCCCAGGTAGCCAACTTCAGCTGCTATTTGTCCTGCAGCTTGAGATCAGCCCGATATTTGTCCAGCAGCTCTAAACGTATATGACTGAAGAAGCAGAAATGTTAAACACTGTAAGCAGAGATCTTGGAAATATTTAAAGTTTCTGATAAGAAAATCTGAAGTTAGAAGGTTATATATACTGTTTTTTTTTTTCTCAGCTACCGTGGAGGTTTTGTACGTTGTTAATGCTTCATCTATGTCCTGCTGAGAGGCCTACGGCTTTCCTCTCAGTGTGGCAGCCACTGTGGACAATGAACTGTTTGTAATGTAGGAAAAGCAACTGATGCAGATGGCTGAGATGCCAGGTCTTAACCCTCTGTGAGAGGGAGAGAAGGTGAGTGCCAACCTGAGCCTAAAGAGATCCTTAACCTTTATTTTTGCATGACTGCATTCATGTGTAGCAGAAGGTGGGACAGAGTGTGATCATAGAGCCACAAAACAGCTTAGGTTGGAAGGGACCTGGCTGGGGCAAAGGGTCCCATGCAGCTTGGCCTTGGGCACCTCCAGGGATGGGGCACCCACAGTATTGGGGCAGTCCCCCATGACCTGAGAAGGGCACTTTCAACCCCACATACATCTCTGGGATAGTTTGGGGACGTTTCAGGCTGTGTTGGTCTTGCAAGTGAGGAAGCAGCTGGAGGGGCTGGTTGATCTGGGGCAGGAGCATTTTGTCCTTTGAACAGAAAAAATAATCCATATTCCCACAGAGAGCTGGATAGGAATTTACAGCTAGACATGTTGGGTCAAAATTTTGAAGGTAGTTGCAAATGCATTAGAACTAAGGCTGACATGGATTGGTGTGAGCACTCCTTTGATTTACAAATCCTGAAGTGAAGCAGCTCTGCTTTTCCAGCAGATTCATTTATTTACTTATTTATTTTACTTATTACTGTGTGCCCCGTCCCTGGGGGTGTTCAAGGCCAGGTTGGATGGGGCCCTGGGCAGCCTGGCCTAGTATTAAATGTGGAGGTTGGTGGCCTTGCCTGCGGCAGGGGAGTTGCAGTTTGATGATCCTTGAGGTCCCTTCCAACCCAAGCCATTCTATGATTCTATGATGATTTGCAGAAAGTTTTATATTGTTTAGCCTCTTTTACACTGGTAATTAATTCTGAAATGCACAGCTTTGTCAAGAGACAGGAATTTGTTTTCTGCTCTTTAAACTTCTAACTCTTAGGTTAGAATTAATGCATCTAACCATCCTGCTAATCATTCCATGCTTCAATACTACTTTTGCATCGTATGCTTCAACTGAGCTGAGTTTCCAGGAATATCCTGCACTCCCTGTTGGCTGTAACACCACTTAGACTGTATTTACTCTAGAAAAAAATTATTAGGCTTCATTCACCTTTTCTTCTGCCTTGTGAACATCAGAGGCAGCTCTGCTGAGCTCAGAGGAATGGCTTTTGGTTGGGAGGAACATCCATCATAACGTCTTCTGGTTGGAAAAGTTAAGTGAATGAATTTTGAAACAAGTGCTGTGTATCTTTATGTAAATTGCTGTTAAATGGCTTTACTTTAAAAAGTGATGGTCATTTCGGTTCCAGAAGAGAGGAAATTTATGGTGAAAGGATTATTTTTGTAACATTTCCTCTGTTCCCTTAAACAAAAAAAGAACCTCATCAGCAAAATACAGCATAGCAGCATATACCTCAGGTAGAAAAAATAATATTAGCCTGTAGGAAATCTGGCTTCTCTGCAAATTGTTCTTTCATCCGCCAGAAACATTATTTATTTTCCATCTATTATTATTGAAAGCTGTATTTGCTTAATAATTGACTGAAATAGAGAGCTCTTAAAGCAGGCATTCTGAAAGATAGTTTTCCACACAATGCGTGGCATTTTTTTTTCTCTTTCACATTGCTCTCCTGAGAACCAAACCCCAGCCCCCCCACCCCACCCCGCCTTGTTTTCTGGGGCTTTAATCTGTATTGGAAAACGTTGACACAATTCTTTGCTTACATGAAAGCGACACTAATGGGGATCAGATCTGACTTCAGAGAAAAGGGACTTTGAAGAAAAATCACAGAATGTTGCAAATAAAAGGGAAATTAATCCAGGTAGAAAATCTATAGCTACTTTCTGCAAATTATTACCAAGCGTGATGTGAATTGCGCCTTTGATTTGAGTGCTGGTAAGCACAGTGAATGGATTTTAAGCAGCGTATTTTACACAGCCAGAGACATGAAAAGCCTTGTTTTTAAAGAAGGCATTGTTCTCTGCTTCTATTTTTATGACGGCAACACCTAGGATCATGAGTCCATTGTATCAGGCCTGTGCAAACACAGGGGCAGAGACCAGCCTGGCTCTGCAGAGCAAACATGCTAACAATGAAGGTGGAGAAGGAAAATTTCCTGTTTCACAGCAGGGGAAGCGAGGTGCCCAGAGGTGATGCAGCTCCTCAGGGCCAAGCAGGCAGCCTGAGGGTGCCGTGGGTGCAAAGCCCACAGCTTCAGGTTGGGTATGAGGAAAAGGTTCTACACTGAGAGAGTGGTCGGGCACTGGAACAGGCTGCCCAGGGCAGTGGGCACAGCCCCAGCCTGCTAGAGTTAAGGGGTGTTTGGGCACTGCTCTCAGAGATAGGGTTTTGCTTTTGGGTGGTGCTCTGGTGAGCCACAAGTTGGACTTGATGATCCTTGTGGGTCCCTTCCAACTCGGTATATTCTATGGTTCTCTGATCTTCTGAGATGCATCCAGGGCAATAACGTCCTACACACAGCCCTCTTGGTGCCAGAACATCAGATAACCTTTTCTTCCAGTTTCTGTCCAGAAGTTTCAGTTGCCTCAGATTGGCATTATGAAGGATACCTCTGTGGCTCCCTGCAAACTCACATATGTAAGGAACGCAACCACAAAGTTACACTGGGATGGAGTTTGCATGGGGCAGGTTGATGCTGGATTTAGACCCTCTCTGATGCTGCTTACATGGGTGGAGGAAGCACCATGTCTGCCTGGGATGTGTCTGTCTGTCTGTCTGTCTGCTGGCTCTGATACAATGGGATGTGCTGCTCTGCAATTAGTGACTGCATTGTGTGCTTGTCTGCTTGCTATGGCTTGTGGCAAAGCAAAGTGGAAGGAAAGAGGAAGTGAGTGTGGACCACAGAGCTTTGGCCTACAACCTGAAGACACTGTTGAGAGGGAAAAAAACAAAAGCATGACTTTTGCATTATGTGATGGTAGTTTTAGTGCTTTGAACAAAGAACCTTTTCTCTTTTCTCTGTGTTTTTCTGTCTTTTTCAGCCTAAGGCTGGGTAAAGCAGGTGAATTTTCACTCTAGAAAGCACAGAAGATAGAATAAGCTCAGCAGCTTTCACCTCGTGCACTTTGCCTTTTTCACAGATCTCAAGATTATCCAGAGCTCCAATCCAAGTGGAAAGAGGACAAAACCACTGCATGTAGTGGTGCCTCCACTTTGGCTTTAGGCTGTGTGTAACCAGGCAGGGAGCATCTGCAAGGATCCGGCTGTGCAACCTCAGCCTTATGGGATGATGGGCAGCAGGAAGGCAGTGCAGATGCTGCTCAGTGCAGCTGTTCCAGGTTCAGCATCGTGGCTCTTCCACCTTTGTCTAATGAGCAAACCATTGGAAGTCTGAAGGTAAAGCTTTTCCTAAACACCAACACCACCAATGCAAAATCAAGCATAATCCCACCCAAAGTCTTCAGGACTTTGGTTAAAACAGAATCTATGGACGTGCTTGTTGGGGAAATGCTTGCAGACCTCCAGGACTATGGCTCAGTGGCTGCAGGGAGGTGAGCTCTGCCTGTGCCCATGCTGACCTGGTGCTGCAATGAATGTTGCGTGCTGTGGGACAATGAATAGTTTACATATCCCTCTCCAGAGCCCACCACGCAGCTTAGAGTGCAGAAGATGCTTTCCTATTGCAACTTGCCAGCAGCAAACTCTGTGTGTGTGTATGTGTGTGTTTTTTGTTGTGTGCTCCTTGGCCAAGTGACATTTTCCACAGATGGTGCCTGAGCTCAGTCTGCACCTGCACGTGTGTGTAAATGGGGCCACAATTATCCAGTTTGTTGAAAATGTGCTTTCAGCCCTAAGCCCATTTTTCCTCCCTTTGTATGCTTAGAGCAAAAGAATTTGATCTCTTGCATACACCAAATTTTTACTGCAATGGATGCAGTACAATTACTGTCCTCTCCTACTGTACAAATCAAATTTGTTGTTCATTTATTTCCCCTCTGGCATACAGCCTCTTTGTCTGTTGTTGTTTTCTCAGCATTTATCATCATAGCCAAAAAGCAAGCTGCAGTATCTGGAAGCCATACCTACATTATTAAATAACTCTGAGAATACTCATGGGGAGATGGGCTTTTTCTGGCTTGAAAAACATAGCAGAGTGAAAGGGCTGAATTTCATTTTGCTAAGGTTCTTGCAGGGATGCTAGAACAAATGGGCAGCTCTTTCTGTGTAATATAAACATAGATCTAAGTGCTTCATGGTCCTCTTGGAGAATGAGTGTTTAGAGACATAAGTCTGGGGGTGGCTTCCTGGGTCGTTTCATCCTTAGAGTCGACTTAAATAGGTTGGAGCTTGAGGTGGCCATGGGAGGTGATCGAGTGACTGTTGAAATATGTAAGGATTCAGGATCCTTGTAAAACAGAACCATGATTTGGAGGAGAGTGGAAAAGCTGAGGTAGAGTTGCAGGCTTCTCGCCTTGCAGAATTTTCCCCTGACAGCTGGCATAGCTGCACCACGGAGTGCATATCTCAATGGAAACCCCTCTGCCCGAACCGAATGGGTGCAGCAGAGATGTAGTGGAGGTATGTGACACAGCAGCTCGGCGTGGAGCAGGATGGACGGAGCTGTCAGGCTGATGGTGATGCACACAGATATTTTTGGCAGTTTCCCTGCCCAGGCAGTGTTGATTCTGGTCTGATGCAAACTGGCATGCTTCACTGCTGAGGCTCATATGGCAAACACTGATGCTTGGCATATATTCCTGAATTGTTTCCCTTTTAACTTGCCATACTTCTGTCTTTGTTATCTGTTTTTAATTCTGTCTCTGGTCTACACACAGCGAGATGTCTGCACTGTATCACTGAGAGGGACTGAATGATGCCTTGCCCTGAGTATTCAGACACCGGTGCACCTCCTGACTCCTGAGAGTCATGCATCCAGGTCAGCCTGGTGCTGCTGTGTGTAAGGTAAGCTATTCTGGTGCTGGTTTCCCCACACACAATTTTTTAGTAAAATTCTGCAGTGTCTTTACTTTTACCTAATGTAGAAAGATAAGCTGTCTCTAATCTAGTTGTTAGAAGATCCACAGCTCTGCAGGTCAATGAAGAGTCAAAAGCATCGTTTAATAGCTGACCTGTGCTGCTGGCCCCTGCCTGTAGTGGGTTCTTGCAGGGAATCCAAAGCAGCTGCTTGACAAGGATCTGTGATGTGTCTGTGCAAATCACGGCCTGGGGCCAGAAGCCGATTATTTCTGAGTTGGTGGCATATTTTTCTTCCAGGAATGTTGTGTCATTGTGTCTGAAATGTTGTCTTCCTCCTATGCAGTGACAGAGGCTGACCTCGATCCCACAGCTGCTCTGGGGTCCTTGCTCACAAGGATGTGGATGCAGAGGAGGAGGAGAGGGGACATTTCCATTGGGTTTATTCTCAGTTCAAAACACTACCAGGAAAAACCCTGTTAAATCCCCACTGGGGAGGTTTCTCCTCAATTACGGCTGTCTCATTTCCCCCCATCAAATTCCTCACGGACTTGTCATCAGCATTCATCTCGCCTGTGTGGTTTGTTCCACCCTGACCCACACCGCTCCCTGGAGGGGAGAGGCATCCTTGTCTGAGTCAGATGAGCTCTACTCACACCCTGCATCCCCCATGCTCTGCTGTGTGCTTTGCAAGCACCAGCCATGCTCAGGACCACTGCAACACACTTGGCTGTACACTGCACATTCGCACTGCAGCACCTAGTTCTTCTTGTTATAGGCTGGATTGATGGGTTGAGGCCATTTGTACAAGGCTCAACAAGACCAAGTGTCAGGTACTGCACTTTGGTCACAACAACACCATGCAATGCTACAGGTATGGGGCAGAGTGGCTGGAAAGCTGTGCAGAGGAAAAGGTTCTGTGGGTGTTGGCTGATGCTCGGCTGAATATGAGCCAGCAGTGTGCCCAGATGGCCAAGAAGGCCAATGGCATCCTGGCTTGTATCAGCAGTAGTGCAGCCAGCAGGAACACTGAGATGATGGTGTCTCTGTACTCAGCAGTGGTGAGGCTGCACCTCGAGGGCTGTGTTCAGTTTCGGGCCCCTCACTACAAGAAAGACATTGAGACCCTGCAGCTTCCAGCCCAGGGGTCTGCAGGACTCATGTTACAGTGCTTAGGAAATACTCATAAAATATCATCTTTCTTTGGTGCAGGCCTTGGCAGGAAACAAGAGCACCCTTTGGTGCTGGCTAGAAGATGTACGATGTCCTCCCGTGACACCACAGGCTACATTGAGATCAACTGCAAACTGCTTCTGCAGCTACCAACTTCAGAACTGCTTAGGGAAGGTTAGTTGCACAGGGGGACTTGCAAACAGTTGACACTTGTGCTGACAGGAGGGTTAAAAGGCAACGAAACACATCTGACAGGCACACTCTTTCCTTGCGCAAGGCTCTGAGAAGAGAGCATTTGTCAGAAGGGATGAAGTGGGTACATGGCTGGCCGTGTTGTGCTGCCTGCAAAAAGGTCCTTGGTGCCTTCAAACGCCACTTACTATCAAATCATGAAAAATGCTTAGAAGCCAGTGTTGATGCAAACAGAGCTTGAAAAAAAAACTGGTAAGGTTCCACTGCTAAGCACTTTGGCTCTAATCCTGTGGTTGGACATGTGTAGGCAGATGCTCGTGTTCCTGCTGAGCCCCTCGGACTACAGAAGAAGCACACACAGAGTTGTAAGCCAGCTGTTTGCCTGAGGTTTTGCTGGATAGGGTCTTAGTGGGGGGTTTTGAAAGGCAGGTGGGTGATTTTAATCCATGTATCCATTAATTCTCACCAGGAACTGTAATGCATAGGTGACTTTTGACACTTCTGTCACTTTCTTGTTTACCAAGTACTGGGTAAATGTTTCAATTTTTTCAGTTTTTTTCCAGCCATTCTCACTCTTTCATCCCACTATGTCCTACCTTGTTAACAAATTTTCACAGAATCACTAAGATTAGAAAAGACCACTATGATAATCAAGTCTAACCCCAGCCCATCCCCACCGTGCTCGCTAACCATGTCTCTCAGCGCCATACCTTCATGTTTCTTGAACACCTCCAGCAACAGTGACTCCACCACTTCCCTGGGCCCCAGCTATTTCTGTCAACCCCTTGGCTTCAATGTACTAGACACCAGCCAGATAAAGGAGAAGTTTTGGATGGAAATACTCAGAAATCCATGGGATTTGCATAGGTCCCACTCTACTGCGTATGCACTGAACCTTGGAGAATCCAAAACTGAATGAGTCACCCAAAAATGAAAAAAAAAAGTTGTTTAACTGAATCTTGAATTTCAATCAGATCTTTCTAATGGCAAAACGAACATTAAGTGACAGCTGAACAGTTGGTTTTACAGCTTGGGACGTGTGGTGTGTGTGCACGCCAGCTTTTTCTTGTGGCGATGGGAACTTAGTGAGCACGGATCCTGCAAGGTGGGTGACAGTAACCTCAAGTCTTTTCAGTGACAGAAGACAACTGCCTTCTTTGTTAAATACAGCGCTGCTAAAAAATGCCCCAGAAGTTTGTCCTGATGGAGAGGCTGTTTTTCCTTCTATCAGTGCTTCATGTCAGAGCTGTGCTCTCAAGAGACGTCTGTTCCTGAAAGGTCCCTTCACTTCCGTGCCTTCCAAGGTCATGCTTCAGTGCCAGACTTGAAGATGTTAAATGTCAGCAAACAGTGGGGCAGTTTGTTAAGCACATTCAGAGTCGAAGTAAATTGTCTTTTCCTGCCCCTGCTGCACAAGCTTAAAAATGTAAAGAAATTCCAGCAACTTGCTACCAAATTTAGTATTACCTGGCCTACTCTTCTGATACAGTGACTTCTGCATATATGCCCAGTGTTCCCTGCCTATCACATGGGTTACGCTGTCTGTTCTTTGCCATTGCAGCTTTTATTAAGTGTCTCTTGGGCTGAGTCCCGCTGAGTCAATGGAAAAGTACTGTTGCTGCACTGGAAGCAGGAACTGGCTGTTGGGCTCTTTCTGGTCTGAACTTGACACTGGTTGTAATTCACAACATATGCAGCGAGACGGGTAGTAATAGTCCAATAACAAGTGTTACCTTTTACCCTTACAAGGTAAATTAGCATGTGTGTATGTGTGTCTATCTCCTCTATGTTCTGTTGTCCTCTGCTTTCAGAGTTCCTTCTTTAGAATTGTAGTGATGCTTTGCACAGAAGATTTGAGAGTTGCCACTCTCAATAGGAAAAGAAATGCTAAGCTTTGTCAGATGTTTGAACCAGTGTTCGAGGTCAGCCAGACGAGAGGAAAATGCTTGCTGAGAGTTCTGCCCTGTTAATGAATTGTGGCAGTTCTGCACTCGTTAGGTATCAGCCCAATATTGGCTGGCACTCCTGAGGCTATCTAGGTAGCATATGGCTAATGTGATCCAGCACCACATGACAGCCAAGTTCAGGACATTGGAACTCTCAGATCACCAGGGCTGAGTTCTCCCTTGCTTTGAAGGCGAGATCACGGGCTGCACGTAGAGATGAGTGAAGATGTTTGCTGCTAATCCCGTTGGCTGGGATGTCTTGGCATCATCCCAGGTGCAAGAGTTTTTGCTTATCTCATACATGGATGAGGAAAGTAGGAGAAAGAGGAAAAAAAAGTGCTGCAGAAAGAAGCCTTCAGAAGTACTAAGGGCTGGAGAAAGTGAATACTTATTTTTACTTTGGAAAAGGAGATTTTGGGCTGTAGGCTGTGCACAGACGTGTGCGTCCTGCATCTGGGATACTGCAGGGGCTCCATCTACTGAGACTGAACTTTGTGGAGAATGAAAATCAGCCAGTGCTTCCACTGTATGGCACATACTTGGGAAAATGGCTCTGTTGTACCCGGCTTCACATCTTTAATACAAAAAGACCGCATTGTACTTTCCAGGCACGGCCTGAATGCAAATTCATAAATATGGTTTATATGGCTGCTTTGCTTCCACAAGCTTTTTCTTACAGTCCCTACTTACTAAAATGTTAAGTCCTTCATTGAAATTCCACCTCCAGTGGAACAGCCCTCAATCAGCCGTCCCTGGGAAAACAGAGCAGGCTATGACAGCAGAAGCATTGTGATGAGCTTCCCCTATGCTCTCTTGGCATTTATTGAAAAGTTTCCATTATTTTGGATAAGGGGTCAGTGCTCCTCTGGAATCTCATCTGTGCTTTTGATTCTCTATTATCTAGCAAAACATAACATCATTTAAAACAAGCACCGGAATCAGAAACCAGCCCTTGAGTAACTTGGGAAGAGCCCGTTTTAATAATATTTTTTTTCAGCCATTCTGTGACTCAAGTAGCCATGAGCTGCCATACCCATCTGACCCTGTATATTTAGATATAAACTGTTTTTACAAAATCAAAGATGCCATGCTTGTTGTCATTGCTGCTCTGGCCTCAGTAATGAGGATCATTGACTCAAGCTGGCTTTAATCCCTTCTCTGACTGCTTGAGTCCCCCTCAGTTTGAAGAGACCCACCTCCTCCAGGTTTGATTTTGACAGAATTGCTCCCATTTCCCACACTTAGAGGCAGACAGTGATATCTTATAGTTGGAAAATTGATAAGGAGGATGAGGAGAGAGGAAGAAAACACAAAGGCAGAAAGGGAGGAGGCAGACAGTGCAGCAGACAGTGCAGGCTATTGCCTAGCTTTATCGAACAGCTGCTTTTGGTGGCTAGGAAGTTACAGCAGACATTTTACAAAGCCAGAATGCATGTTTCAGTGTATAATTATATGCTTGCAATGTAGTGATATGGATAATTATCACCATTTCAAAAATAAAAATCCTCCTTTATATTTTTTCCTTTTATTCTGTTTTACAGCTATTTTGTGGTCATAAAGTACTGTCCTGCACCAGATCCTGATGCGCTTACTGACTGTGAACATGACTGCAGCCCCAGGACAGCCAAGTGCTAGCCCACACAACTGAGGTTGTCAGGATCTGGCCCCATGCACATCGTTTTTTGCAGTGAGTGGCAATCTCTCCTCTGATCCATGTGGACATTTTGTGAAGCAAAGTCCTAAATTTCAAGCCTTGCAGCTTGCACATGTGTTCCTGTAGGCACCAGGGACTAGTAAGATTCCAGTTAGAACTGGCACTCTTGATTTTCCTTGCCTTGCACTGGGAGATATATGAGAGCTTGTTTATGTGAGATTTGGGAGAACAAAGGCAAATTAAATCCCACCCTTCCAGTAGGATATATATTTTTTCAACCTTGAAGCAAATTTTCTATGTCTGTGTGTTTTGGCTTTTAAACTCAATAGCCTGCAGGCATTAACCATGTCAGCAAAGAAATGGAAAGCTCATCACTACACTATTAGAAGGTTTAAAACTGAAAACCAGGGTCTATAACAACAGCAAATGGGATATCAAAGACATGTCCCTCTGCTTGATCCTTTCACTGAACTGGGGCTGGGCAGATGCTGTGAAGGGTGTTTTGTTGTGCCTGCACACTCCCCAACCATTTCAGAATGTTGAGGTGTAATGGCTTTTTTATTATTATTTAAATAATATTATTTTATATTCTTATTTGGCCAGATAAGAAGAATCAAAACAGATGATAGCATGAGTCCTGGAGGTAAAGGAGTGCTATGAATGAGAATTCACTCCCTCTCCATTATTCCTCCAAACAGTGCATCTGTGACAGCAGTACCCAATGAATTTCACAGGGCAGCTACCTCAGTCCTATAACTGCCGCACAGATCACTCTATGCGTTTTACTGAAAAAAAAAAAGGCATTGTAAATTTTGGCAGTTGGAGGTCATTTGGGCTATTGTGTGTGTATGGCACTTGGATAAAAGGTTGCCTTCTTCTGCCCTGAGCTTCCTATTCTGCTTCTCACTGGTCCCTTTGGACCGTTATTCTGCTGATCTCCATCATTTTCTTTCCACTAAACCCCCACCCATGATGCTTGCACTACTTGAACTTTTTCCCTACAGACAGCATTTTCTGAACACTCTATTTTATTTTTTGTGACTTCTGGGGACATTACCCATTTCCAACATATCTTTCAGAACAATGCACTGAGCTGACTTGGTGCAGTGATATAAATCCTACATTCTTGTACAGGACACATTTCCACTCCTGTGCCCCACTGTTTTAATCCTTCAGTGTCCTTCCACATGCTGAGGCAGGGCTGT
>PPHD01018477.1:2294-14532 GCA_002909625.1 Bambusicola thoracicus
AAAAAAAAAAAAAAAAAGCATTGCCACCACCATCTCACAGACTTATGCAAGTTATAATAATCAGCATTTAAATTTTTCCCACAACTTTGAGGCTTAATAGCTTTAAAATCTTACAAGTTGTAAAAACAATTAAAGCAATAATTTTAAAAATAAGCAGAATAGGACCTTCAAAAGAATGTGAACCTTTAACACTTCACAGTTAAATAAGGGCCTTGTAATACAGTCACTTGAAGGCCAGCCCTGAGAAAACGCAGAAGCATCCTGTGAATTTGTTGATGCTAGTTCAGACAGACTGTTTATTTTCATGATTTCATGGAAGAATTTTAATTTAATGAGTGTTTTATACACTAATGTAAAGCATAGTTTCAAGCCTATAATTATTGTGTCAAAATATTTCTGCTTAAACAGCAGCAGCTGACTACAGAAATGTGATTTACATCTGAATTGTATCAGGGGGACACTGCTAAAAATAATCATCATGCGCCTCTTAATTGAATAAAAAATTAACAAAGAATATCAATGTATCTCTCAGCCTAAGCCTTTCTGCTTTTCATTCAAATGTTCTGCTTATTTGCTTATTGACTTTTAGGGGCTAAGGTTTCCAGAAAAAGCATCGGCACAGAATAGCCATGTGTCATTTTGCCCACCCGTTTCTCCCTATTGCACGCATAGCGATGGGAAATTGCATGAGCAAATTGTCGGTTCCTGTCATTGGGAGCCTACATTTTTTGAAAATCTCACCATTAATCTTTCAGCTCAGTTTTAAAATAACCAACTGCCATCATGAAACAGGTTTCTCATGCTGTTTAAGGCTGTCAGCAGGTTTTGACCAGTTCAGGCCACGTTTTGCTCTTGGAATGAGGTTAGAAATGTTTTTTTTTGTTGTTGTTGGAGAATTCATCTTTTGAGGTAATGCCTAGGGCAGCTTCAGATGGGAGAACTCTTACTTGCACACTCCCAATCTGTTTATATGGCTACACCACTGAAGATGGGAACGCTGCCCTACTGCAGCTGCCCTGGTCTTTGTCTAGAGTTTGTCCATCTGTAGGGCAGGATTATTCTCTGTTTGTCTTACAGTACAGTTCAGAAGCCCCAGATGAAACAGCATGCTGTCATGCTGGGTGCTGCATGTCCTTCCCAGGGAGGGACTGTCTCTTCTCCCAGAGAAATTACCACCTACGCACGCAAGCCAAGGCAAACAGAGGAAGCACCATTATTCTTATTTTGGAAACTGAGAACTGATGTTGAGGCTACATGGGTAGATATGGCATCCTTCTGAATATATGCCTCTGCCAAGTTTGCCTCCCCACCAGAGAAAGTCCATAACACTCTCTTATAATCTCCTGCACTCACCATTCCCATTATAAGGAAAGGAAAGGCAGTAAGGGAGGGTACTAAGGGCTATGTTCCCTACATTCAGATGAGGAATGCAAACCCAGGAGCTCACTATAGTGTATACTTGCCCTCCAGTCTGGACAGCTTCCAATATTATGTTACTATTCAAATTTGATTGGGAAATTTGTAGTTAAGCAGCAGGTGTTTGCCTAAGATGTTCTGTTTCACTCATGCAGCAGCATTTGGGGGAAGAGAAGTCCGTGATGCAGTGTCACATATGAAAGTATGCCCATTTGTCTTTTCTTCAAGGGATGTGATATCTTGCTCCTCCTCTTCTGCACTGTGCAGACTTTTGTGGGTTCACATTAAGGAAATGTCCCTTGCTTCTTCAAAGAAATTTTAAGATAGGTAGCTGGTTTGCGGGAGATCCTTGCTTTTTTTTTTCCTCTTACATTTCTGCTTTGTGCCAGCTTCTTTGCACATAGCAGTACTTACAGCTGGATTTTTCTTCTCCAGCCAAGACAGCATCAGCAGACTGCTCCAGCAACCCAGTGCAGCAGCCCAGGGTGCAGCACGAGAACCCAGACTGTAGCACAGCGCAGTCCCAGGGGGCTACTGAGATCTCCACAGCAAAGATAGATAAATGCTCTCTAAATGTGTTTTGTTTTCATTTGTTACTATTTCCTGACCTAAGAATGTATGATTACAGTCTTGGACAACCAGTACATGACTGTGAACAAATCCACAAGTTAGGAAGAAGTTTCTGTTTTGTGTGCCTAAACTGTGTAAACATTGCACATATGCATTATATATTGCAAGTGGGAATAGAGGCATCTGCATATACATGTGTGTGTATCAATGTTATGATTCCCTTTGTTGATGAAGCACAAATTTGGACTCTTCTAGAATTCTGGGCCTGATGCTTGGATACTTTAGCTTTAGTTCACTGTATTCCTGCAGCACCGGATACTCTCCAATGCAAGCAATGTGATATTAAACCTTTTTCAGAGGGCAAGATCCTGAAGATTTGCTATGCCCTTTCCTGACACTAGGATCAACTCACGTAGCTGAATCTGGCATTCGTATAGATTTCAATGTCTCTGTGGGAACTGCATGTGCTCTTTTTATTTTACGCTAAGATTCCACTAAATAGTTCTTTGGATTTATTTCAAAGAAGGAGAAGGGAGAAAAAGGCAGTAAAGATTGCTCTTCTTATGCTTTTAGTTGTTTTTTTAACTCAATTATATTTTGACAATTCTGTATGAAACTTTGGAGTATGACTTTGTTTAAGCAGTATACCTTCCATAGGAATAGTCAGTTAAATGCATATGGCTAGTTTCAGGCATAACAAGCTTTGACAAGGGCATTTAGCGGTTGTAATTCAAATCTAATTCAGAACATCTTAGCACTGGACCTGTCAAGCGCTTGAAATGCACTGTAGCTGCAAAACGAAGGGATATGGTCCCAGTCGTGCTCTGTGTGGCATCAAGCTGATGTGTCAACAAGAGCAGTTACAATTACAGGTTCTTTCAAGCATACTAAACTAATTTACAGTACTCTGAAATTGTGGGAAAAGGCCTTGTTGGCATGAAGGTACACAGGACTTTCATACTGCAAAGACGAGGCAGGTGACAAGACGGTTTCACTCAGGAGTTTCAGTATTGCACAGTTTCAGTGCCACCTTTGGAGTCGGGGGAGGGTTTGTTAGATTTGTAACTAGATATTTTGTGGATAATAATAGATTTGCCTTGCAGCCATCAAATACCCTTGTCAAATCCCATTAGAATCACATTGCACACTTGTTTGAAACCTCAATCTAAAATGCACCCATTTGCTAAGTGAGGATGGGGTCCTAATTGCACTGGCAGTGACTGGTCCTTTTTGTTCGTCTATTTTGCATAATAAACAGCACTGAGCCTGGCTGCAAAACGTCTCCACTGCTTCTTCTTCCATGCATTAGAAAGCTTAGTGTACAGGGAGAGGTCTCTCCAGAAGCAGATCTGATCCAAGGATGTCCCACAAAAAACAAGACAGAATTACAGTAACCAACATGTAATTTTAACATCAAGATATAAAAAGACTTGATTTTAAAGTGCGCCGGTGATTTAAAGCAGCTGCACACGTTTAGAGGGCATTGCTTTAATGTGCTCACAAAGGCTAATGGAAGCTTTTACAAAAGAAAGAAAAAAAAAACCCCAACAACACAGGTTTTATGATTTATCTACTTTTTATGCACAATATTATAGGCCCTTCCCCCAGGGACTCATAAATGTGATTTTTACTTCCCAAATTACAAAGCTAGTCAATTATTTGGGAATGAGTCATTCATTCAAGAGTGTCTGTAGTGGGATGTGTTAACCATCAGGAAATTTTACACCAATTGGAATTATAAACACCAGAGTAAAAAAAAAAGCTTGTGGCCAACTAGCTATATGTCTATTTGTGAACTTTGTGCATGGAGCACAGCGTAATGCATGCAGAAGAAGCACTGAGAAACTGACTTCAAGGGGAGGAGGAGGCAGTGGAGTTTTTACTTTTTTTCTTTTTTTCTTTTGTGCTTTCCATTGTATAAAATATGTTTATTTTATTGTAAAGCAAAGTCTGTAGCAATTTGTAATCAAGGCTGGTAAGTCATCAGCCTTCACCAACTGAGACTTGCAGCCAAATAGAGGGAGAGGAACATTCACTTGTTTTATGGCAAGAGAAGCTGAGGGGCAGTGCTGGCTGCTGGTGAATAGTCACAGGGGCATTTCCTTTGGTGTACAAACCTGCTCTTTCTCCTGACACAACTCCATCGAGGCCAGCAAGAACCAAAGTGGCTGGTTTGGATCTGCCTCCAGCTCTACCTACCCATAGACCTCCAAGGATTTGCATTGACCTGCCCAGAATTTGTCCCTGAGGATAACAGCAACTCATGGGCATTGGTGCAACCGAAAGACACAGCTTCTGTCTAAATTGGTTGCCAAAGGATGAGAGGTCGAAGTATTGCACTCTTCTGGTCACTGTATCTTCCAGCTGTATTCTTGGCCAAAATTAGAAAACCTCTGGGACTCTTCGTTAGCCACAGGCCCTCCAAAGAGGACAACAATCTGATGGATAAGCGAGAGCTGCAGGTCAGTAGATAGATGTGCCTCCACTAACATTGCCTGTGCTTCTTTCTGGTGAGGGAGCAATATATTAATTACCTCCTGGCTGTCAGTGTCCCAAGTCCCCAGTGCTGTGGCTTGTCCCTACACTTGTCTACTAGGCTTCTGTGTAAGGGAGTGGGGATATTCTCACCAAGCCTCAGTAAGTATTGGATCACTTTCATTTCTATTTCTTTTAAAGGAAGCCACAGAGACATTTCTGTAATATCCACAATCTCCCTTGTATTGATACTAAACATTTTGGGAACTCTAATTAGTTTATCTGCTGAACAGCATCTCTTTCCAAAAGACACATCCACCAGCATGCTCTGGTAGAATTGCTCTTACATTCTGCATAACTGCTGTGCGTTTCTTTCCTAGGGAGGACACTGAACCTATGTTCTCGGGAAAATAAATTTAGGTGTGCACGTGAAGATAAATGAATGAACGAAGGCTGGAAAAATATGGATCGTGCATTTATGCTGCCGGTCCTTAAAGCATAATTAGGGACTAAATTTTTTTTTTTTTTTTTTTTTTTTTGTCCTTTTTTCCTCTTCTTTTCCTTTCTTGGAACATAGCAGTGTCTTGATGTGGTCACACACATTAGGTACTTGGGGGATAAGGTTTACAAAAGGTAGTTCAGGCTTGAAATGGGCCATGAGGTCTTGGCTAAATATTGTCAAGGATAGGAAAGCTGCAGATACAGGAGCAACTGGCATAGATGCAGAAGAGCAAGAGGTGTCATAGGGCCTTCAGCTGAAGAGTGTGCAGCAGGGGCTGAGTTGCAGCTTTATGAGCTAGGGGAAAAGAAAGACTGCAAGACTCACCCCACTAAGACCCCCTCATAAGGCCCATTTTGTGCAATGTTTGTTTTTTTCTTTTTCCTACTTAAATCTAGACCACTGCAGCACAGAACCAGGTACTTTGCATCTGCAGGCATTTCCTTGCAGCTGCATTTTTGCAGCTGAGCTGCAAACATTGCAAAATATCATCTTATGAATCCTCTAAGAGCTGGGTGGTCAGAATCTGTGATTTAACCTCAGCAAAATGGCAGGGGAATGTAGTTCTTTGTAAAAGAGTATAGAGAAGACAAAGCATGCTTATAAACAATTGACTTTCCCTGTTCTGTTTGCAGGTAATGCCATTATCCAAGAAAAGGCTGTATCCTACAAGGACTTGAGAATGGTGTTACCATTAAGTGAGCAGATACATTGCCTTCAGAAAAAAAGTGATACGTAACGTGAAATTTAAATACATATTTAGGTGTTTTGTGGAGCTTATTGCTAGTAGAGCCAGATATGGGTTACTGAATAATGCCCTGAATAGTCTGGCAGCGCTTAATGAAAGTTTTTCTTTTGTAAATTATTTTCTGTGAAACACTTTAACTGAGCTCCAGACAAGTGGGAAGATTAAAAAAAGGTGAAAAATTTCAGGGAAAAATAGATTTCCTGAAGTTTTAGTTAATACATCAAGAACTTATCTGTTACCATAAGGCTAAAGGGTCAGTTGTTAAATTTTTAAGTATTTTCCTGACGTGTATTTTTCCAGAGAAATCTGAAAAACGTTAAGTAGCTTGGACACAGGTATTATTTACAGTGCAAATCAAGGATTCTTTTTTTTCCTCCAAACCCACAAGCCAGGAATTTGACATGGGATCTGAACCACGACGACTGAAAATTAAGGAAAGTAAAGGCTATTCTCTTTGTCATCACACTTCCACTTATAGTGATATGCTCTTTTGTTATTAAACAGACCCAATCAAAACAAAAGGGATACTGTTTCTTTTATGAGTAATGCACTAACCTACCAGCAGAAAAAAGTTCACATAAAATGTATGGGTTCAGACAGCATAAGATTTATTACGATAGCTACAAAAATTATTCCTTCTTAACAGCACTTAAATTGTCTAATTATTCACAGCTGTTTTCAATTTGTTTCAGGTTCTTAATTAGGGGGTAGGGTCCTCTGTCCGAGCCTTAAACCAGTGCTGTGAGAAGCTTAGAATTGCTTCACGCTAACCCAGCCCAGACCTGGGGTTGGTTAGTAGACTCCACTGCTAGATAATTTGTTATTCATACTTATCCATCCACCTCCCGCTGGGCTGAGATGAAGGTACAGAGTGATACAATTTCCTTCTTGTTTGTATAATTATTTTGACCCATCGAGGCAATTGTGGATTTAAGGCTTTAAAAAGAAGAAGAAGAAAAAAAAAAGTACTGTTTGTTGTTCTTTTAGATGAACCACGCAAGGTAAATGGATACATCTGGGAGTCAACACCTGATAATCTTAATCTCTGGATTTGGGGTTGGGAGATCCTTGTTAAAATTCAGCACAGCAGTATGAGGCTGTGTGCCTGCAGGGTTCTTGGGGAGCAAACAGGCTGCAGCAGCCTGCGGTGGGAGGGATGGCTGGATGCTTCAGGCAAAGGCATCTGTCCTGGAGGATGTTACAGCAGTGCACAGCTGGTCTCTGCCCATTTTGAATAGGGAATTAACATGTCAGTTCTATTTATGTGTATTAAGGGTATGTAAAAGTGGGGAATTATGTTAATAAAGTTGAGGATTCAATTATTCTTTTCACACTGCTTCAGGCTTACCCTAGACGTTTTGTTTTGTTTTTCCTTTGAATGGTATCCATGCTTTACGTGTTACAGTTTTGAGAAGTGAAAAGCCAGATACACCTCTTGTTTTACTTTCACCTGCGAAACAGCTGTACATTTTGAATCAGTACCGTATGCGTAGGTGCAATTCCTACCCTTGCATGCAGGAATTTGCGCTTGGGTTGAGTGGTTGAGTGGGCACATGCAATAAAGGGAACTCGAGCCATTCCAAAGGAAGTCTTACTGGTTTAAATGGGAGTAAGATCAGGACCTAAATAAATCTTTCAGGTCACCAGCTGCACTTAGCTGGCCTCATTAAAAATCAGGTCCTTAATATCTGTGGGTGAGTGTATGAAAGGGGGTTATGGGGTGACTTGGTCAGCAGATTTGACGTTTGTTTGTGCTCCCTGTGGGATTCCCTACTGAAAAAGTCCTAGGGAGTTTAATAGGAAAAAAAAACCAGTTATTTTTCTTTTTTCCTTTCTAAAAAAAAACTATCCTGTAGGATCTAGTATGGAATTATATCCTGACTATGGACATTTTTTTATGGTTCAGATAACTGTAGGCAAGACTGATTTGTGCATTACTGCATTTTTCAAGTGTGTCTCAATTATAGAAACATCTGCACTAAGTGAACTTGAAACCTCTTTGATTCCCTGTGCAAATTCTCACTGTTCAAAAGCCCTCATGTTTTCCTATTTCATGCCTTTAGCATAATAATTTCAGAGTTGGCTGGGCTGCAACAGTACGTAACTGTGTAGTTTACAAAGGGGTAAGGCATTTGTTTTAATGTGATTACTTGAATTTTTTAGAGCCTCCATTCAAAATATATGTCCAGCAGTGATTCATCTCCTGGAGGTTATCAGCAGCATCTGTTATCTCTGGTAGAGATAAAGGTTTTCATCCTTGATAATTGTACTTACCCCATACGGCACTGCATTGGGTTTCTGAAGTGCTATGAATCCCCTCCTATGACCATGGTTATTTAATGGCATGGTGAAGTTTATTCTGTTTTTCTAGTACACGGTGATTTTCTACTACTCTATGACTGTTGTCATTTACACCAGTGCAAAATCAGTGTCTAGTGTTACCTTCCAGCCTCTAGGTGGGCTGTTTCACAAACTGCAGGACAACAGATATATTTTTTTTCCAGCTAATTGGAAAATGAAATAAAACACATCGTTAACTTTCCAAAGTCATTTTCCAGGTTCGTATAACAAGTTGTTCTTGTTTAGGTTGTGTTGGACAATGCAGCCAAACTGTGGGTCTGCTTAGCGGTGAACAGTTTCAATTCGTTCCTTGCTAACAGAGTACCCCCAAAGCACGGCAGGTACCAACTCCAGGTCACCAGCTGCATGCTCCCTCTGGTGAGATGGCCTCAGACTTATTTTGACTCTTGATCCTTTCCCCAGAGCCCAGAGACTGTATCTGCTTTTCAGCTTCAGTGACCAAAATGCCCCCCAGGGCTTTGCCCCTGTTTTTTTGGCCACCTTAAGAGGTGCAGGGCTCCTGCCCAACAGCTGAGGATGGGCTATGAGAGAAGGGAACTTACTGACATCTCACCTGATAAAAGGCAGTAGAGATCCTGTACCATCTGAATGGGCACAAATAAAATGCTAAAAAATAATCTCAGAAACCAAGTCACTGAAGTCAATTTATGCCATTAACCATAATCAGGATCATTGCAGCAGGCAAGGATGGGGTCCTGTGGCTCTCACTTTTGGAAGAAGTGAGGAAGACTTTCATTATGGTGGAGAACTTTGAGACAGGCTAAGCAGACTGAATGTAACCAAGGAGCTTGTTGTACAGTTGGCTATCATAGATAGGTATCTGTTGATATATATTCTTGTATGTAGAAGAGCCAATGCCCACTGGTATCAATTGAAAATCTCTTGTTAATATCACTGGCCTTTGCCTTGGATCTGAAGTGAAAGTATTTGCATGGGCACTAGGTATTTTATGTTGCTCCGTGCCTGTTGCTGGTGTTCATTCTCTGCCAAGCTCAGCAGCAAGTGGATTTTGACAGGAGAAATGGGCATTGGCAGCTTTGAGAAATCTGAGCCATGAGAAGGTTTAGCCCAGTTTTGGATTTTTTGCGATAGCAGCCTGAAATCTGTCCAGTAAATTCAAACCATTCTGGAGAGACTTCAGAAAAATTGAGACTAATATACTTTTATGCTTGTATGAATCATCCTAGTGTTTTGTTAAGTCTTAATGTCTAAAATGTAAACTAAGTTCACTGGGGGCACTAATAAGAACGAAATATCCTTAAAGAAAAAACAGCTGGTGACTCAAAATCAAATCCTGCTAATATTTCTCTCCCAATAAAATTGGTATCACTGACATGAAGGCAAATTCTTCACATTATATATAGTATGATATATTGTAATACATAATAGAATATATATGCATGCATAAAACCATAATGCTTTGAATTAGGATTTAGAAAATATATTGAGAAACAAAATTACATTCACTGCTAGGCCCTCAATTACCAAAAAGTATCTAGATAAACTGGAATGTCTTCAAGGAGGAGACGTCAAAGTGATGGGTAATCCAGGAGAGCTGAGTTATGAGGAAGGATTAAAGCACCTAAACCACATATCTAAGAATTTATGAAGAGGTGACTCAGCTCCGACTCGCATCAGCACTGGCCCCATTTTTGGCTAATGTATGAAAGTAAATTAAGGCCAGGGTTGGTTTACAGAGGGCTGTAAAGTGCCCTGGTTTTGGTGCAGCTTCACAGGCAATGTTGTCACCCCTCACTTCAGTGAGGCAGCAGCAAGAGAGTACATCTGTCCTCTGAATGGTTCAGTGAGATGCTAGAGGAATGATGCCATGTGCTCATGGTTACACTGGCAGCTTCTGACAGAGCCGTGGGACCAACCCAGGTGCCCCCAGGCTCCACAGGGATGTAATCACTCCAAAATGCTGTACAGGCAGGTTAGAGGGAATTCCGGAAACACTCACATGTCAAATCAGAAATAATAGGAATAGCGTCAAGAAAAATTCCTCATGATAAGACATCACCTTGTTCTTGGATTGCATGCTCTTATCCCTGTTTACAGACTCCAGTGTTTTTTTTTTTGTTTGTTTGTTTTTTCAACAACCATTTTTTCCACAACAACATAATTATAAACTTTGCTCATGTCCATCTTTGAATGGTTCTTGCTGGGGAACCCAAACAATAATGCTTCTCTGACATGTGAATTTTGCCTATGGATGCAGCAAAGCATGTTACTGGAGGCAACACCACACACTGTGTTTATCTTTGCTCCTTCAGATAGGTTGGATGATTTAACACACTTCTCTCACTCCGGACATAATTATTTCCTTTCAGGCTTACCTGAAAAATTAGGGTGTATTTTCATAATAATATCTTGTTCTTTGTTTTACTCAGTTGCACAATGACAGTGACTGCTGCCAGAACATGAAAAATGCCCTAAAGGTCATGATATTGGCACTGTAGTGTCATTTTAAGTGTGAGTAGATCCCTTTTGAGAGTAGAGCTCTATTAATGAGCAACTCTGACCTGCATGTCCAGGCATGTACCGTGCAGCATATGGGTGCTGATATCCTTTCACTCCAATGGGGCTCATCTAGGAACTGACTCATAAGCTTTCTTAAAGTAATGGACTTACAGTTGTGTATAAATTTTTACTGAATCAGATCACCAATTACTTCTCCTTCCCTCATAGTTAGAACTTCCTTTTTTTATTTTGTTTAGAAAGAAACGTACTTATCCCACTTAAAACCATTTCCTTTTTCCTCTTTGCAAAGTGAAATACCAGATACGTGAATTAGTAAACATAAAAGAGCTATACATCTGCTGCAACAAGTTATTGTTGGAAGTCTTGAATCCTAATTAAGGGGGAGAAGAAAATCTGACCTTTGAAAAGCGATAATGTAATATTTTATGAATATTAGCATTTGGAGAGCTGAACCGCTTTTGTGTCTGAATTTATAGGTGAAAGTTAAATTATTAATGTAGGTGAAACATGCTTTAAGCGAAGAATAATGCAATGACTCACGTTAAATTAATTTTTAAAGAACGTGAAGGGGATGTGTTCCTGTTCCTGAATGGTTAGTTTCTTGTGAACAGGCTGTTGGACTGAAACAGTATCTGTGGTTTGCTGTTTTAATGAAAGAGCAAGATAAACTGGGGAGACTATGACAGTAATGAAAAAACAGAAATCCTTCAGATGGGTTTTGTAGAGCGCTTCCTCAGGGAGAGGAAAAGCAGGAGGGATGGATTGCTAATGGCTACAAGTAGAACATTTGATGGCATTACCAGGCAATGTAAATACAGGCTAATGGCATCATCCTGCAACACTTCTTCAGAGGTGCTGAGTGAACAGCCTCAGTGCTGACCACAGGCAGAAGAGGCCTAGGCTGTTTTAGGATGAGACCTGAAATTTCTGGGCATGGAGAGTATGGGATCTGATCTTCGGGATACAAAACTCCAGGGGTCATTGGCCCCCTCATGTTTCTGTCCTGAAGCCTGAGCTTCACGGGCTTCTATATGAGTTTCTGCTTAAATCTCCTGTTTTCACAGGATACGCTCAGGTGCCTGAGTGCAGGTTGATTCCAGCTGCCACTCTGTAATAGTACAAGGGGACCTCTGTCACTTCTGCTGCCCATGAGCCTATGTCCCAGGTGTCCTCAGTTGTCCCAGTGAAACTAAATACCTGTGGCTAAACACTGACATTACTACCTTAGTTCTAGCAGGGATATGTGGATGGAAGGTGTAGGTTTTATGTTATTGTAATAATTTCATTTCAATACCCCCCACTGCATTTGTGCAGGTAAAGTGCTTCTTCTGCCTTACCTTCAAGGAGGATGGAATTCATAGCATATGAATAGCAACTTTTAAGGTGAGTCTAATAGACCATAGGCATTGGAGAGCTACGAAGAAAAGAGTGCCCATAGTTACAGTCTTCGTCTGAATAAACTGCAAATGTGCATCTGAAAAGACAAGCAGTAACTGACACTAGAACAATATTATATAAAATTCTTCTTTATGGTTCTTGGGCCAAATTCATCTATTTTTTTACATACCTGTGCTCCTTTTCAGTGGTCAGTGTTCTTCCTGCAGGCACAGGAGCACATTCCCACCTCAGCCACACTTCTCCTTCCCCAGATATAGCAGCTCTAAGATAACAACAAAGTCCTCTTTAAC
>PPHD01018478.1:0-14532 GCA_002909625.1 Bambusicola thoracicus
TTTTTTTTTTTTTTGTGCAAGCATCTCTTATTCCTACCTGTTACCTACTTCCCCTCTCTTCACAGTCCCTTTAATATGGCAGACATTTGCCAAAAGTATGAATATCTAGATTTTGTCTTTAAGAAATCAATTAAAAAAAAAACAACAACAAAACAAATAATAATATAATCAAATTTTGGATAGTAAGCAGTAATTTCACCCAATTTAAGGTTGCTGCCTCCTGTTTTGAGTTTCACTGCAGAGCTCTCCACTGGTGATCAGAGACAAAGAACCTGGAGAACATATCCTGTTATATGTAAGTTTCTCTCCTGAGGGATCCCCAAATTCCAAATCAACCTCAAAGAAGAGAGTTCTGCCAACACTGTGGTGTCACTGCCTTTGAAGATGATGCCAATGTGATGTATATAGGAAGGAAAAGTTTCTGTTCAAATGCCAAGCTCAGTGAGAGCTTGGAAACATGGACTGTAATTTCCAACATGAGACTGAGTCAGGATAGTAAAACTTAAGCTCATGCTTGAAGAAAAGTTAGATTTAGAGCTTACATAGAAAGGAAGAGAGAATTTAATCCTTTACTCTAAGGCACAGCCCCACTCCAGAGGTGTTGATTTATCTTTTCTCCTGTTGGACAGGGGACTCTCTATCTGCATACTGCAGGCAATAATGTTCTGGAAGAAGGAGCATGACAATCCCATAATGATGGAGGCACACTTGTGAGTATTTAACCCTCTTAACCCTCTATCTCCTTATCTGTCATCCTCTCAGGCAGAGATTTCGGGCAGACCTCTGCATTCCCAAACAATTGGCATCACGTCCCTGGCCTGCATTGTGCCTTGCAAGTCTCATTACCCTTTGGAAACAGCTTGCTCTCGATTTGCTTCACTCCAGTGCAATCAGCGCAGCCAGATGGAAACGGCTTTGAAATTTACCTTTTCAAATCTCAGCTTCATATTTCTCTTTTGATGTTTCTTGTTGGGTTTTCCAGTTGTACATGCCTCTCTCAGCTCACGCTCTCCAGGCTGTGCTTTCCCCGGGCTTACAGATCGCTGAGCATACAAACTTGCAGAGGCGTTTCTGTCGCGGGGTGGCTGTCACTGCAGCACTATTCACACTGCTGCCAACAGGAATGTGTGTCAGGCTGAGTGGCTGTGTCAGAGCTGGACAGACGCTGAAAAAAAAACACCACAGAAATGTTCTGACATAGAAGTTTTGAGGCTGCAAGATGTTAAAGTTGTCTGAATATCTAAGTGAGACTGAGGAAAACACAATGAACAGTGTCCGTGGAGCAACAGCTGCAGCACACAGACTCGAAGGCTGCAAACCAAATGGTTCCAGAAGGTCTAAAGACTGCACTGTGTCTCCAGATGTAGGCAAACTTGTTAGCAAGCTGATCCTGATTCTGATATTTTTCTTCATTCCTCTCTGGTATTCACTGGTTCAGGAAGCAATCCTCCAAGCAGCAGTTTTATTTGTTTCTTTGCTATTGAATTGGAACCATGCAAACAGAGCTCTACACTGACACTCGAAGAAAGTCATTACTGCAATTCATTACTGCTGCGCTTGTGCTACATTTACCAGGATTAAACGGATGACACTTGAACATGTTTTTGATGCACCAGGAAAGTCGCTGATGCCCTCTCATTTACACATAGTTGCTGGGTACAGAGTTGTATAAGGCACCTGAGTGACCATTTTTCCTAACATATGGGTATCTGTACAGGTTGGGTGGGACCCTGGTCTGGTGAGTGATAACTTCGCCCATGGCAGGATGGTTTGGAACTAGATGATCTTTAAGATCCCTTCCAGCTCAAGCCATTTTATTGTTCTGTGATTCTATCAATCTATGACTTTATCATTCTATCATTCTATGACGTATAAAAAGTGTATATAGATATATATATTTACATATATACATTTAGGTACATATATACATGCTAGGGGGAATTGCTCCATAGAAAGGCAGAGGATTTTTGCTTTATCTGCACCATCACTTATCACAGTTCATGTTCAAAAGGCAGCTCTCTGAGCAAGACGTCTTTGGAATATTCTCTTAATCTCCAGTTTCTGGAGCAACTCAATGAATGCTAGTAAACTGTTAACTTTGCTCTTGCAAATCAGTCTTAAATACTAGAAAAAATCATCTTAACTGATATGGAAATATATAAACAGCCAAGTAATTGAAATTGATTCCTTAAAACACACATACACGCAAACAAACAAAAACTACACCCAGAATTTTAATCAACAAAAGTAGCTTAACAGGCTTCCAGGAGAGCTCCAAAAGAGCTCCAAACAAAAATCTTCCCAAATTTTCTGGTCCCCTGCCCCCACACACCTAATAACACAAAGCAGAATGTGAGAACTTGCTAAAACAGGCTTCCTTGACACTGCACTCAGTGGAGTGAAGTGCTAAAAGCACAAACATGGGCAAATTTCTACTCATCAAAGTGTAGCTTTACTCCTTTGTACGGGCTTAGAAGCAGATTTTTTCCCTCCCTTGGATATGTCATTCTGTGCTACAACCTCCGCAGCAAGGAGTAAATTTGGAACAGAAATCTGGATTGTCAAAATGAAGTCATGAAGGAGGGAAATTGTTATTTCTTCCCTACATTCCTCCTCAGACTCCTCCCTATGCTGGGTACAGTCGTGGTATTTGGTTCTGAGACTGAACATGTGGGCTGAGATATAGGGAATATCCTGAATTGTTTTGTTTGATTCCAGTTCAACTGGCTTTCCGCTGAGCAGTAGTGCCATCAGGGCTGCCAAATCCCTCTAACTTCCTTTGTTTCTGTGTCTGCTTGTGAAGGTCCTCGTGAAAAATGTACTGTTACTTGATGTATGTTACTTGATAAAAGATCTTTGTGGCTAGCATAAACCTCTCCATCATTTTCACACAAAAATCTGTGGGTAGGAATGATATCACCGTACCTGGAATAGGTTGCAGAAACCTAAAATTGGAAGAAATTTCACCTGGGACATGAGCCTTAATTGATCTGTTTGC
This sequence comes from Bambusicola thoracicus, assembly GCA_002909625.1. Taxonomy (NCBI): domain Eukaryota; kingdom Metazoa; phylum Chordata; class Aves; order Galliformes; family Phasianidae; genus Bambusicola; species Bambusicola thoracicus. The sequence goes on from PPHD01018478.1 coordinate 2,999, forward strand.
AAGGTAGGAATAAATCTGCTTCCAATGTTTCTTAGTGCCCTGCATTGTCTAAAAAGACTCTGAAAATTCTTCACTCAGAGGGTGGTGAGGCACTGGCATAGGCTGCCCAGAGAGCTGTGGGTGCCCTAACCCTGGAGGGGGTCAAGTTCACTTTGGATGGGACCCTGGGTAGCCTCAGCTGGTGGGTGACAACCAGCTCAGGGCAGGTGGATTGGAGCTCAGTGATCTTTAAGGTCCCTTCCAACCCAAGCCATTGTCATTCTATAGTTCTATGAATCACCCAAGTAAATCCTTAGGGTTGCTAAATATACCCATCTCCTTTTGAAGATGACAGGGAGCTCTTTGTTCACTAGGTTTCTTGTCCATCGAGGAAATTATTTGTATTGCAAATGTTTGATGTTTTAGCCTGCCCAGGTTGGATTTAGCTTTCACTTAGGTAGAAAAAAAGTATATGAAAACACAAAAGCAGTTTAAAAATATTTGTGGGAGCTTCATCAATGCCTAGATTTTAGGCATTATAGACGAAGGACAAGAAGGAAAAAATGATCTTTTCTAGTTCTGTTTTCTGTTACAGATGTTACTCGTATTGAAATACAATGTGAAAAACATTGGTCTGAAACAAACTGCACCCCAAAGTGATGTGGTAAGTACACAGAGAAGAGTCCATTTGGTATAATGCAGTATCAGGTAAACAGCATGGAAATACTTCATACTGCCACTTAGGGAGAGGAATGCTTTATGTTGTAAAAATAATTGCTGATTGTTTTTTCCTGCTGGCTCCCTTTAGGTTCCCTGAAGTAATTGCTACTCAAACGCATTTGAGGCAAAGAGATTATACAGTAAGCTTTCTTCTGTTAAAGTATAACACTGTAAATAACATAGTCCACTCTAATTAGCTCTTGTAAACATGAATCCAGCAGGCAAGTAAGCAATAGAAACAACTAGTGAGCAGTGTAGCAACCCATTGCTTCAAGCAACACATTTTGAATTATTTGCCCAAATGATGGCATTAAAGTAATCTTGCACAGTATAAACTGCAGTCACCCCTCTTCTCGATACTTTAACCAAATGACAGATTTTCCAGGTGACTCACTGGCAGCAAGATGCACACTCATGCACCAAGTCTGCTTTTGGAAAGAGACTCAGAGCATGGACTTCCCAGCATGACATTATCAAGCTGTGAAAACATTTCCAAGCAAATATTTGGGCTTCTTTGATGATGATCAGTCTAGCATTTATCAGGCAGACACATGCTTGCTCTTTCTTCCTTCTAGAGATATCAGTCCTCTATGTCTGACCCCAAAGTACTCTTATATCAAGCCTATTATTTTAGCTTAGCCGGTAGCGTGGATATCCATTAAAGCTGGGGCTTCAGAGACAGCTCTCTTTGAATTTTTGTTCTTGAGAGGCAAAACTTACAAACATATATACTTCCACCATGTAAAATATTCTAAAATTATTTTACTCCCTGTGGATAATAACAAATCAAGTTTTCCTATTTCTGAACTATGTTCAAAAATAATATCCTCCTACTTGGTGAGATACTTGAGGGTTTGATATAGCATTTCTGCCCTTCCAAAGTTAAGTGCACTTTTAAGAGAAAATTTAATGGAGATTTTTTGAACCTCAAATGTTTTCATAGTCTCCCTCTTTCACAGCATGTAGCACTCTCCAAGGCAGAACTGCTTCTCAAAGCATTTTTCTGAAAGAGAGTAATCCTTGCAGAAGACAAAAAAGAACTGCAGTTAGTGCCCAGTTCAGTAACACTGGAAATCCTCCCTAAGACCAAGATTGTAATGATCCCAAATAAAATACAAGGGAGTAAGAAAGATAAGGAGGCAAAATCCAGGAAAAGAGTAAAAAAGAATAGGAAGGAAAGACTCATATGCAATTTCAGTTAAAAATGTATTTATTTGATTTTTACTGCTGTTTAGGTACTTCTTAAAACCTTTCTCTCACAATGCCAATAAAGACAAAAGAAAAAATCTCAGCTTGCTAAATATTAAAACTGTTCTCATTTCAGAAGAGAAATCCTTAAGCTTAATTTGCTAATAACTAGAAATATTGGCTTTTCTTAATTTTCAGACACATTAATCATTTAGTGAAGTTCTTACTTCAGTTTCTAAGGTGACCACACTTCTAGGTCTTTATAATGTCACCGCTTGCCTGCCTTCTTGTGGCATGATCCAACAGCACAACTCCTTACAGGTGGACTTTGCTGAACACCCTCCTGTCACCTCCTGATTTGCAGTATCTCCTCTACAACCTTCATCCCATCCTTTCAGCTCATCTGGAACTTATGAAATATTTAACCAAAACAAAACCATTCCATAGGAAATTCCACAGTGGATACCCCTTCCCTGGAGTTGTTCAAGGCCAGGTTGAGTGGGGCCCTGGGCAGCCAGATCTCATGAGTGACAACTTTGCCCATGGCAGCGGTTTGGAACTAGACAATTTTTAAGGTCCCTTCCAACCTGAGCCACTCTATCATCATATGATTCTGTGAAATTGATCTTTAAGCAACAGCAACCCTTTGAATCTGTTTGGTAGTCCTCTGTCTTCCAAAGTGATGATAATCTCAGGCTTTATGTACTTCTAGGCCTTTGAAGTATTTGCCCCTGTTAGTCATGGTAAGATTTTAGGAGAACTCTATCTCTCCTGTCAAGATTATCACTATTATAAATGGCTGAATATTCCATTGGCTGCCATTAGGCCAAAGCAGTCTGGTGTTACATCCCATGGAGAACAAGCCTCAACTGTTTTCCAAGTGAAATTGTACTGATTACTTCTCTGCATATTTAGTTTTGAAGGAAATATATTTTATTCAACTGGGAACACATCTACTGACAAAAACTTGAAGTTAGGTAAACAACACTTCTAACATTTATAAAGTTAATTCAATCCTCTTTAAATACTTCATTGCTTGAGAGCATCTGTCACAAATCTTTTTTGGCTTCCTTCATCCTTTTAACATCAACAGAGTCTGCCACACCCCCAAAGCCATCTGTGTATCTCCTGTACAACATCTACAGAGGCTTTTGTTTCCCTTGACCTCCTACATCCCACAAGCAGAAAGTGTCGCTTTGATTTTTTTCTCATTAGCCCCCACATCATCACCCCCACTGCACAGGGAACAAAGTCAACAAACACTTTTGTTTGCAGCCTGAGGAGAAGGGATGAGTTCCCAGCACCACGTGCATGCAAAAATGGTGGAGGATGCTTGGTCTGAGAGGTAAAATGTGTGGGTGAACAGGATGCTAGAGTGAGCAGGAAAAGTGTCACTGTTCAGGACTACAGTCACAACCAAATCACTTCATCAGGATGTCAGTCCATATTGCTAGCTTGATATTTTAACATTAAACTGAAATAAACTTGAAAAGCAAGACTATCATCTTCTTAAGACAATAGTTTACTTTCTGCTAGAAGTATGATCAGAAAGGGTGATTCATTTGTTTTTGATGAATCTCAGTTTAATTCCACCGTAGATTTTTGGACTAAGAAAATAATTCTTCACTTCCAGCTTGGACCAAACCTTCTCTGACATTTATAAAGGTTTTAATTCCAGTCTCCTTATGAATAGTGTACATTACGTCTGTACATCATGGACCAACTCAGCAGAAAATTTATTATCCTGAAATGTAAGAAAACTCTTTCTCTGGAAGGGCCCTGTACAAGTTTACAAAATCAAGAAATCTACTGCCAGTGATAACCCTCAGTATGTTTGCCTCGAGGTTCAAAGGCCACTGAAGTCAGACAGGCCATTCTCACAATCGTCTGTAGTTCTTTTTATTGCAGTTTTTAGGTACATTTGAGACAATTAGTCAAAATTTTGGGTTTGTTTGACCTTTATTTTCTTGCCAGTTTGACCATTTTTTATTCTAGATTTTAAGTGAAGGGTTTATAGCCAGGAAGAAAATAAGGGACAAAATAATATTCAAAATAACAGCATTATTGTCATTAAGACACTTATTCACTGTTTCCTTGAGATGAGAGATTAAGATACGATTTACAAGAGACTAGTGCCAACCCAAAACGACCCCCAATTCTCCCTTCTGTGCTTCAGTCTTAGTGGTTTGCGGCAGCACTCATAGCCCAGTTCTGGCCCTCCCTGCAGCATGGCAGCTGCTCAGCAAAGAAGCAGCCACTAGAGAGCATGACGAGACCACTAACCTCTCGGTGTCTGAGCTAGATTAGGACTTGAACCCCACATTCTGAGGTAAAGGGCTGCTGTTGTAAAGCATCTTCATGACTGAGCCATAAACACAAAGACAAAAAGCCAACAGAAATTCAAATCTTCAAAGGCAAAATAAAAGAGCATTGACCTTCAAGCTCAGTGTATTAAATGAAAGACAGCATGAAACTGTCTCATCTCTATTGGACCTTTCATATGAAAATATATAAATGTCTGCATTATACATGTATTTGAACTCAATGGAAAGTTTTCAGAACAGACTATATATAAATATTTATGTGTTGCTAGTAAACCTCTGAACATCACTGCTTTATGATGTTGGGTTTTTTTGTTTGTTTGCTTTTTGTAAAGCAAACTAAGTAAACAAAGGGATATAAATGGAAGAAGCAATATGTGTTTAGTTTGGAAGACAAAAGCAAAACTAAATGACGAGCCAGCAAATTAAACAGTTTATTTAAATCATTGTATAGATGTATACTATAGCAAAAAGGGATATCTGTGGTCTTTGGAGTGACCTGAAGAGCTTCAGAGCTCTTATCTTTTCCTCCCAGATTTCATCTACATAGATAGGACAGCTCTTGCCTCATAACTGTGATGGTAAAGCAGTCTGCAGATATGGTAGACCTGGTCAGGACAGCCGTTAGAATACGCTATAAAGGTTTTGAGCAGATATGCTGTAGAGGAAGCACAGTGCTATGCTTTGGATGGTGGAGATGGGCAGTTCTCCCAGAAACAAGCCAGTGCTGTCATACAGATAGGATTAAATCCCGTCTGTCATGAGCGTTTAGGTGATCCCAAGTATGGTGTATAGACACAGCCATGTCATCTTTGCTTCTTTAAGCAAGATCTGGAAGACTAGTAAGTGTATGTCACTTCCTGCCACCCATCAGTGAGAGCCTCGGAGTGCCCACGTTGAGCCAGGCATGCTTGAGACAGTGGTCAGGATGTTGCAAAAGTATCTCTGGGACCAGGCAGGGAGGACGTCAGCTTTGTTTTCTTGCTTGGATGTATCTGGTTTTGACTGAATAGGGTACTATTTGTATTCACCTGACACTGGTAAGCATGACTGTATGAAACATAATGGAAACAGGATGTAAAAAAAAACAAGATCAGACCAAGAAGTTGGCACTTATGGTGAAAAATAATAACCAAAATGCTTCAGAAGTGATCATATTCTAATTGGGTTAAATCCCGGGAAACCACATTTGGAAGGAAAAAAAAAAAAAAAAAAAGAAGAGAGAGAGAGAGAGAGAGAAAAGAGAGAGAAAGGCTTTGTATCTCCTATTGCTTTCAGTGAAAATGATAGAGTTGCCACCATCTTAAACTTCTCCATAAAAAATGCAGAGAGATATGTGAGCTGCACACGTTATTCCACAGTTCAGTTACACCCAGAAAGAGCATCTTTCATCTGACAGGATTTAGGTACCATTAAGAGAAAAACAGAGTGAGGGAAAGTAGAAAAGCTTTACTCAGTGCAGAGGATTATATGTGTGTAGTTATGTGTGCAAACCTGCGCTATAAATAAACAAATAAACAAATAAAGGGCGAGACTGGAAATTGCAGAAGCTGATCAGCAAAATGGAAAGCCAAGATTGTGTGTCTGTGAATGGGTGTGTGAATGAGAGAAACTAAGCAAGCTGGAAAAAGAGAAAAAGATCAGGAGAATATATAACTACTCACATTTAGGAAGCTAAATGCTGCTACTGCTGTAAGAATGATTTGAAGTTTGAAAGACTAACTGAGAGAAGCTGTTCACTGCCTTTTCCTTCCAGCTGTCCAGAAATCATGGAACTGAAAATCTGAAAGAATGATGTCTGAGGAACTGCTGGATTTGTAAAAAGTGATGATGGATGATGATGGGGAATACTACAGTAATTTTGTAAACGTAAAGTTTGTTGTTTTTACCGTGTTACTCTTTTGGGTGATGTCAGTCTGAACCAAAACATTTGTCTTGTCACATTGAGCTGAAATTTTCTGTGTCAATTCACTCTCTGCAGCCCTCCGGACATCCACCTGCATGGAAGATGAAGGTCACTAACTCTTACACTCAGTAAATATTACAGGTAAGGTTCTTGGCCTGAATCACATTCACAGTATGCTACAATACACTGACCTGCTTTGTTTGAACCCTGGAGTGATAAGATTATGGTGTATCCTGGATTTGTGGTCCATCTGGAAAGTCAAAGCCACAGAAAAGATTAAGAGCCTGAAGCACTCAAAGCAAAACTCCCATGAGGGACTCCAGCTGTCAAGGAAGCTGATGAGAGTTGGGCCATGGTGGAACAACATGTTTTGACATTTCCAAAGCACATTTTAATTGCATGCTTTTCAGTGTACACACACATAGATATACGTATCTATTAGTCTATGTTGGCTCAGTTGAAGCTGCAAAGAAATATGTATCTACTTAAACGTTTCTTCTGATTTTAACCAGACTGGTAGGGTTAGATAACATGAAATGTGCTGCCAATATGTTGTTCACTCTATGTGCATATAATTGCACAAAATTTATTTGGAGGAGAGAGTAATGAGGAAAAATCTTGATGCATCAATAGCCTTTCCCCCTTTTCTGTTTCTCTGCCCCCGAAAAACAGATCACTAAAGATCTACAGAGGCAGAGAGATACCTTTTAATAGGCATTTATGCATCTAAGAACACTCTGTTTTGTCCTTTGTGAATGTAGGAAATACTGTTTGCTGAAGTGGCATCCAGGGAATTACATACAATGGTCTGAACAAAATATCACAAGGATGTGCAAAATTTTAGAAAGATTTGCACATCTTGATCTTGATCAGCAAGCAAATGCAATGTTTGTATGCGTGTGCTAGATGCATTTGATTATCATTATAAATTGACCTCAAAAAGTCAAATTGAAAAGTTATCATCTATTTCCCTTCAGGAGGTAGTGGATTTTTAAGTTTGGAAAAAAAAAAAAAAAAAAAAAAAAAAAGTGTACATTACACACATCCTTTTAGCTTGATATTTCACCTCTAGGTCTTTTTAAAATAATAACATAAAAGAGAAGATAATAGGATAGGTATTTCATAGAATCATAGAATCATAGAATTTTGGGGGTTGAAAGGGACCTTTAGGATCACCTAGTTCCAACCCCTCTGCTATAGGCAGGGACACCTCCCTCTAGACCAGGTTGCTCGAGGTCCCATCCAGCCTGGCCTTGAATTCTTCCACGGAGAGGGCATCCACAACCTCTCCAGTTGCAGTGTCTCAGCACTCTCAAAGTAAATAATTTCTTCCTAGTATCTAATCTAAATCTGCCCTCTTCCTGTTTAAAAACATTTCCCCTTGTCATGTCACTACCTGCCCTTATAAAACATCCCTCCTCAACTTTCCTGTAGTCCCCCTTCAGGTACTGGAAAGCCGCTATAAGGTCTCCTCAGAGCCTTCTCTTCTCTAGGTTGAACTGCTCCAGCTCTCTTAGCCTGTTCTCATAGAGGAGGTACTCCAACCCTCTGATTGTTTTCACAGCCTTCCTCTGGATCTGCTCCAGCATCTCCATGTTCTTCTTTTGTTGGGGGCTCCAGAACCGGAGGCAGTACTTCAGGTGAGGTCTCGCAAGAGCAGGGTAGATGGACAGAATCACGTCCCTTGACCTGCTGGTCATGCTTCCCTTGATACAACCCAGGATATGGATGGCCTTCTGGGCTGCAAGCCCAAGCTGCAAGCATATTTGGGAATAGAAAGTCCAATAAATAGTTTTCTAATAATTATAATCTATTATACAAGATCTGCAATTCAAAACTGTCAGTTTTTATATTTCTTTTTAGACTAACAAAGGTCGATGCATCCATCTTTCTTAATATATTCACAGTGTATACAGTATTGACTGAGATAAGATTAGGTCTGAATTGAGTATTATAATTCTTTTCAATGTGTTGTTCAGTTACATATTATCAGTGAAACCTTCTATCTTTAGTCTTGATATCACTGAAACAGTAAATCTGAATGTTTTTATGTGTTACTGAGAAAGACATGGAGATGTGTTTTACGTTGATTTTTTTTAGTATTGTTACAAAGAGAATATGTATTTGACAATGAGTGTGTTGCTGTGAGAGAATGTTAAGTGTAACCATGCTATCTTCTATTGATTCCTGTCATGTCTTTTGACAGTTCTTTCTTGTTTCCAGAAAGAATCTTCCCAAGGGAAGAGTTATAATGGCCAGTGGTGGATTAGGGAAGGTGAGTATATGAGGGAGAATGAGGGAGGGAATTGCTGTTTCTTAATGGCTTCTCTTGATAGACATGTGATTGAACTTGAAGCCCCCTACATCTATGGTAGGATTTGTATTTATTAAATCAATTTATTAAATCTTAAAGTAGATAACTGTGTGATCAGATCAGTTGATTCCTTAGTTCCATTAACTGTGTTGGCTGCATCCTCATTAGCTTCAAGTGGTGCCTTGACAGCAATCTCAGATACAGTTTAGTCTGCCCAGTCAACTAAAAGGAATCCCACACCTGAAATTTGCCAGGACAGCCAAGAAAAATCAAGTACTTTTAAAATTTGTTTTATACCATGGCATAATTGTGATGAAACACAGCCAGTGATCACTTTTGCATTGTAGCTTGGCTTGCTCTGCACTTGATCTATCACTGATTGGGAAATAGGGCCAATGCCCCCTATAAAACAAAAAGTATACACACAGGTGATATCTCTCCTTTGAAAAACCGAAATAAAAGGAGCAGTAAAGCTGTCACACACTGCATTCTCCTCATTAAGCTACAGAAACAGCCCACATTCTTCTGTATAGAAGATATATTTGGAAAGCTGTTGAGTCAGACTTACAATTTAATTAAGAGCTTAAATCAAAGAACTATAATAAAATATTAGCTAGAACGTATGTACTCCTACTTCTTAATCACACTGCCAGATCAGAAACATCACAACGTGACTGTGTTAAGAAATAACAAAATGCTAAGGATGAGAGATGGAGGAAGGCTCTGTCACAACCTGGATTAATCAGTATCTAGATAGATCAACTGTATATTTTCATGAGAATTCCCAACACATAGACTGTAATATTCTAGTTTGCTTACAAACTGCTCGTAAATAACTGAACACTCAGCATTAATTAAGGATTAATTTCAGATTTATAGAAGATTCTAGTCTTTTATTGTGATTCCACTCGGATCCATAGCAGTGAAAGATTGGTAGTGGAAGTTTATAAATTTCAAAGTTCTCCAACCTATCATAGAATCACAGAATGGCTTGGCTTAGAAGAGATCTCAAAGCCCATTCATTTCCAACCCCCTGCTGTGGGCAGGGTTGCCACCCGCTAGACCTGGTACCTTGAATGCCTCCAGAGACAGAACATTTGCAACTTCTCTGGAACAAAACGTCCAATTCATCATTTTCCTGTTGACTTTCTTGCTTGTAAGTAACATTTTATTTGCCAGAACTATTTCAAGAGGATGAGTAGAAAGCAGAGATTTGCACCCTGAAGTGCACTGATTAACAAATACAGTTCATTAGTGCTGTCAAGATTCCTGTATAAGTTGGGGTGATATTTTTAATAGCCCCAGCTCTGGCAGTAGTGTTCTGTCCTGCTATCTCTAATTGTTCTTGGAAAAAACAAACAAACAAACAAACAAAAAAACAACCAGCAGCCAGAAAACCTATCCAAAACTAAGAGAATAATCAAACAACTATCCAAGTAAATAAGATCTCCTGCCAGGATTTCTATACAGTACCAGTCACTTGACACATTTTTCTTATATGCACATTTCCTATTTGTGTATGTACACACACACTGCTGCCCTCCCCAGAACTCAGCCGTGTTTATACAGACAATGAAAAAAAAAGAAAGATCACCACTGTTGTCTTTTTTGGGGGGGAGGGGGCACTTGCCACCCTATTTACATTTAACAAATCTGTAAAATGTCATGTGTTGCACAAGTTTCATACTTCCATAACTAATCTAACTATATAAAAGACCTTGTTTTAAGATCTCTTTTCTTTAAGGCAGACTTAACAAAAAAGGAAAAAGACAAGGGGAGGTCTGGAGAGCTCTGGACAAATCCTGCTTCGAGAAGCCACAAGTGTCTATTTTCAAGAACTTGAAATTTTTAGCTGGTGCATTTTTATAGGATGCCATGTCGCTTCCCATTGCTAATCACCATCTCAAATGGATTCATTTACTTTTTTTTTTTTTTCTCATTAAGCATTCTCATTAGGCAAAAACTTCCCCAAATAAGAATTGCTGTGTTCTAACCTCTTTTGTCACACTTATTTCCAAGGACAAATGGGCACTTAGCCATCCACTGGCTGTGAAAAACTGTTAATGGAGAGGCACTAAACTCATGTTCTTTCTCAAAGAGCACTTTTTGTAGCCAATTTGTTTTATTTTGCTGCTTGTATTAACGATTAATAATCTCTTAAACAATCTCTTTTTGATTAAATGAGTTCACTTGAGTAACAAATGTTACACTGCAATGTCATAGCACAGAAATATATGGGCTATTGTGTGATACAATAAGGATGCCAAACAACAGACAAACACAGAATTCTCACGAGCTTCATATGACTACGCACAATATAGTTAAGACAAAGTAATTGTAAAGTAAAATTTATTCCTAACATTAATTATCCAAACCAACTTTGAGTACTGACATCAGCAAGAATACATAGCATCACAGCAGCTGTGGACATAACATATACTGTTGCAGGTTGAGGACTTCACCAGATCATTTCTTGCTCTTTCAGGATAGATTTCTCTTCCCATTAAAAGGGTATCTCACTAAATCTGGAGAGTTAGGATTACAAGTTGTCTGGCCAATGAAGTCAGTGTTAAGGCACTGTCACGGTATATTCTAGTGGACTGTTGTTTCTCATATATATACCCATCCAGCCATCATGACACTTACACAAAAGCAGAGTAGTCTTGTTTCCCTAAAATTTAGTACAGTGCAGACCCTGCACAGTGGAAAGCTTTGTAAAGTGGCACTCAACCCCATACAGTACTTGATCACTTTCAGTCTAGTTTTTTCCTTCTACCAAAAGTTCATGATAATGACACTAGGGATATTTGTTGCTGCAGCAAGATACTGAGTAGTGCTAGGAACAAATCAAGGACTGCCTTTTCAGACAAACATATTCTTACAAATGAAACTCTCTGCTCTCTTCCAACAAAAAACTGATAACATTTTTCCCAATAACAGGTCTGAGATTGTTCGTAAAAGTTTGGTACTTGCATGCAATAAACATCTCAGTTAAAGGATTTCTTTGAGATGTTGAAGCTTTTGTTCTACATATTATTGGCTTCTCCATGGATGCAATTTTAGCCCTAACAACATTAGGAAAACTAGTATTTTAAACTTGACACTA
>PPHD01018479.1:0-14531 GCA_002909625.1 Bambusicola thoracicus
TCTCACCCAGGCAGTGATCTCCATCCTGCTCTACTGACATTGCCATGTGCAAAATAGGCAAATATTTGCCTATGAAACAGCCATAGGTATAAAAGCATAGAATCACAAGGTTGGAGAAGACCTACAAGATCATCCAGTCCAACCATCCACCTATTACCAGTATTTTTCACTAAACCATGTCCCTCAACACAGTGTCTAAATACTGCTTGAATACCTCCAAGGTCAGTGACTCCACCACCTCTTCGCGTAGCCCATTCCAGCTCTCTTTAGGAGAAGAAGTATTTCCCACCCAGCCCAAATTTCCTCTGGTGCAACTTGAGTCCATTACCTCTAGTCTTATCACTAGTTACATGAGAGAAGAGGCCAACCCCCAGTTCACTGCAACCTTCCTTAAGGTAGTTATAGAGTGATGAGATCTCCCCTAAGCCTCCTGTTCTCTGGACTGAACAATCCCAGTTCCTTCAGCTGCTCCCCAAAAGACTTGTGCTCCAGACCCCTCACCAAACTTATTGTCCTTCTCTGGACATGCTCCAGGGCCTCAATGTCTTTCTTGTAGTGAGGGGCCAAGAGCTGCGGGTCACAGCTGAATGCCTTTTTAGCTTGAATTACATATGACTGTTGCATGTACACAGATGTACACAAGGACACAAATATCCACAGACAGACAAGTACAGGAAGACTTCCTAACTAATTGCAGTAAGTTATAAAGAGTATCAAAAACCTCAGCAATAACAACCAAAAACTGCAAGCCCTCATCAGAAGTTACTAACCTACACAGCCAATTATTTTAAATCATTTTTTTACAAAGGAGAATAAATATCAAGGCACAGGAAGTAGAAGTTAGACTTTAAATTGATAGCTTCATTATTTCTACAAAGTGATGACACCTCTATTTCATCTTAAATGTTCTAAAAAATGTTCTAAAAATACAGAAATTCATCTGAGATGATTGTCTCCACAGGGTTTAGTGACAATTGGATTTTTCTCTTTGTTCAGAACACTTTCAACCTGAATCAAAGTCACCCTGAACTTCTGTGCACTAGTTACATGTAAGGAATACACATCCCAAAGCAAATGAAAATCAGTCAAGATGTTTGAAAACAAAGACCCTGCAGCAGTGAAATGAAACTTATTTCTGTTCCCAGATGAAGGGGCAGAAAAATCACAAATATCTTCCCTTTCTCATTCTTTCATTTTCTCTCTCTCTAACATTACATATATATTCCCTGGTGCAGTATTAAGCTTACTTGCCTGGAGTAAGACAGCCATGCATTTTACTGGCAGCCTCAACCATAGGTTGAAAGTCTGCGTACAGCTGAAACTCTTCTTAGCATGACCAGCAAAACTGCATTTAGTGCCCAGAGAACAGTACCTAACGACACTCTAGCTATATCATTCCAAATGCGGTACTCACAATTCTGCAGTCTTCAGCTTTGTACTTCTTCACTGTGGGTGCTTTAATATGCTTACTGGGCTGGGTGTCTCAAAAGGATATATCAGTCATTTGAAAGCCTTTATATATGGTCTCACAAACAGAGGTGAATAACATTTGGATGGCAGAGAAGTTACTATTCTCATTTGTTAGTTCTACTTTTTTCCAAAAGTTTACCATCTGTACTGTACGGATGGGTAAACCATACACGAAGCGTATCCTGAAACCATCGCAGTTAACAGCCTGATCCTTTCAAGAAAACCCAAATTGATTCTCGGCCGTAAACTGCAGCAGGAGATGCTTTAACAAAAAACTCAGTGGTTTACGTGGTATGCTCAGGACAGCTGTTTAATCAAACACCTTAAAATTTGTTCCTCCCTAGAATGGATCTAAGCAGATTGAAACCTTGAAAACATGAAAACACTATAAAGGTGTCTTTTTCTTTTTCTTTTTTTTTTTTTAGCAATATAATTGCATATTTCCTTTTGCATGTAATGTAGGTATTCCTGTTAATCTCTTGCTTTGCTGTCTAAAAATAAATAAATAAATAAAAGAGAGATCTGTCAGTATCAAATACTCATGATGCCTAGTGAGAGTGTGGAGCTACTCCTGGGAGTGATTCAGCCCCTTCTAAGAGAGTTACCTGAGAGAACGAATGGCATTCTCAACTCTGACCATTTCTTGACTACAAACCCACGACATGACTGAGCAACACCAGGAAACACACCTAACACTTAAACACTCTGCTGGATGTCTCCCATATGATCAATCTTCAGTTGATTCACATTTCTTCTTACCATGTAGTCTGTCTTAGAAGAAAAAGGCATTTCAGCCACTTCCTTCACTAGATTACTACCTCACTTCTCAATTTTGACATTAGAACATTCTCCTAGTACTTGCTTTAAGTTTCTTCTCTTTTAATGCTATCATATACTTTTAGAATATTTCCTCTTTCTTCTATGCCAAATGGATCAACCACTACCATTTATGGAATTTAGAAGTGATATTTCCAAGTCCATGAACTTTAAAAAGAATGTGCTATTGGTTTTGATAACTGAGTAGATATCATACCAGAGCAGATGAAATAACACAGTTGTGAGGACATGCTTGACTTTGCCTTGTCAAATTGTCCACGACTCACTTAAATATTAAGTATTCTCTGTAGGATTGGCAGTATATCTGCCAAATCTGAGACTGATGTTCACAAAAAGTCTTTTCAGGTTGAGAGGTACTGCTCTGTATGTATCACTTATTACTGATGAAAATAAGAAGCTGTAAATTGTTATTAATAATAGTAAAAATGTGAGCTGAAGCTATCAGATAGGACTTTGAAATACTTTGAAATCTCTGCGTAGATTTTGTTTTGGATTTTTTTTTTCCAATAAAATTCCTTGAAAAGGAATAAGAGGAAGCTGTCAATCAGCCTGAATTAGATCTTTTTCTAAATTCTACCTAGACAAGAATATTTTCTCCTTACTACAAAATACTTTACTGGATCCTAAGATCATACACAGCAGATTTCACACACCTCAGAATCTGAAAGCCATCCTAAGAAACTTCAGCTAGAAATATATCTCTGAAATATTTTTTTTTGTTTATCTACCACAGAATTTCTCATGAACTTTCCTAGGACAAGGAAAATAAATTAGAAATAAAGGTTGATGTAGAAGACCAAGTAATAAATGATACTTACAAAGAAAAAAGTCCCAAACTTGTTTGTGGAGATGATATATAAGAAAAAAATCACATAAAATCTCTGAAAGAAAGCTGGTACTAATTTCTAAGGCTAACAGAAAATATTGTCTGTTAAGCAATCTAATGATAGTAGCAAATTATCCCTATGCATTTCCTATTACTGTTTGGTTTTCTATTATACACATGGTTAATTTATGCAACATCCTGTACTTTTTCATAACGTGACTATATTGCATCTGGACTGATTACTCATTTTCTAAATTGCAAGGTCTTTGCAAGAGAGGCATATATAAAGTCCATACGTTTTTACAGTAGCTTATACAATGAAGGTCTAACTTATTAAGGATCCTGCATGCTCAAAACTTATAAATAGATATCCATATATAATTCTTAGAAAGGCTGAGATTTGATAAGAGACACATACTGAGATTGTTTTTCATTTTTTCCTTTCTGCTTTGTAGCTATAGTACATGTGCCTTTTTGTGAAGGGGTATATATAAAAAAAGTTTATAGACAGTTAATAACATATTTTACAATATTAATTCAATATGAAAACAAATAATAGTATGTTGTTGCAGGCATTCAAAATATTAGCATTTATTTCATTAAAATTCATGAGAGCTGTTTAAGGTTGCATGGATTTTTTGGGAGTCTTTGAAGAATGAAAGTAAAAAATCCATACTAAGTATATGAAAACATATACTATGATTTATGAAAATGTTAAAATTTCTTCTCAGAAAGAGTGGTCAGACACTGGCACAGGCTGCCTAGGGAGGTGGGGAGTCAACATCCCTGGAGGCGCTCCAGAAATAGTTAGATATTGTTATATGAGAGATAGATAGGTTAAAGGGCATGGTGGGTATAAACTGACAGTTGGACATGAGGTCTTTTCCAACCGTAATGATTCTATGATTCTATTTTCAATGTGGAAGAAGAGGTAAAAAAAACAGAATGAGAAAGAGATTTAATCCCACTATAAATGTACGTCATTATTGTATTTCTCAGCCTTAAAGTGAAGGAAGGAAGAACTACTACTGGAGAACACAACATATACTGTAACAAATCAGGTTTTAAGGCACACAAGGAAAAAAAAAGCTGCAAACATGAGTCATTTGTAAGGGTTTCTTCTCCCTTAATTACAGATATTTGATGTGACATTAAATGATTAAGAGGACCAGATTGTCAGTTTTCATCAGCAGACACTTCAGTAGATGACAACAAGGAGATTTTGAAGAAATTGCTGTAAGTGAGAGGGGACATCTTTACAAAAAAACCTTTGCTAATGGAAATTTTTGCCTAAAATCCTCTCTAGGTCAGTGCTGTGTATGAACACTTTGGTGTGATGAGAAAAATAGCAGGAAAAAGGCAAAGGCTACTTACTCTGGAAGACTACAACAAGATTTCTCATTTCAATATTTTCAGAAACATCTATTTACATATCTTGATTTTGATGCCTACTCTGCAACAGAGTCCTCAGGACACTGGGGGGAGACATTATGAAAAACCCAGATCTATTTTTTTTCTTCTGCATCATTGTGCTTCAATGAGCCACTAACAGCCATGGGGCTCCATGTAGATCAAAGAGTCAAAGTGCAAAAACACCTTTAATTTGTGAAGTGCAACTTAACTGGGTCACTGAGCTGGCTTCACAGCACCTGCATTCAGTCAAGCCTTTCTGAGGTGGAAAACAAACCTATAACTGCATTATTCCTTTCCTGCAGTATCTCAAAATCTTCAATGACGCTGCATTTCTTGAACTTAAAATTGGTTCAGGAACCCTGCTGATTGGCAGGTACTTTGGTACTCTGTAGATTCACCCACAGAATCAGCACAACGCCCTGTAAAATCAATTCAAATGTATCTGCTTCTATTGAGACTGTATAACTCTGTACCAGTCCTACAATACCCACTTCCTTGGATTTTGCTCACTGTCCTTAAAACAGTGATTCGGGTAGAAGAATTACCAATGTTTTTCTATTAACTGCTCTTTTATCTCAATTAAGTACTCCAAAGGTAATTTTAAACATCTCCATTAAGGTGTTATGAAAGAAAAAGTATTCTACTTCCTGCATTGAATGTCATACCACCTAATCACTCTGGTTAAAACATCCTTCCTTTGAGGGAGCTGCAGCATTTCTGTTCACCTGCAGTGCTTGTTCTAGCTGCTTCTGTTTTCAGTATTTAAACATGATCCCGCTGTCAGCTTTGATCACTATGACTGCATCCCAGGTTTTGTTCTCCCCTGGAATATAAACCTTAAAGTTAACTTAGATGAATTGCATTTAGTCATAATAACGCCTTGGCAATTTCCCTATCAGACAAAATGGACAATTTAGGCAGCATGTAATATTTAAATCCTTTGTGCTCACCTCCCTTTTTCCAAAGGATGTCTAAGGATTCTCGCTTGTATTTCAGAGCAGTCATTTTAAGTAGTGCTTCCTAATGAGAACACTCTATGATAGTAATCTCTCTGCCATGGAGAAATGTACTTTCAAACAAAAATAGAAGAGATTACGTGATTCAAGCTTTTGTCTGAGTGACCTGGATGTCCTATTTTTTTTTCTTCTTAAAATTCAGGTTTGATAATTGTTGTTGTTGTGTAATGTGAATTTAATAGGGTTTAAAAGATTCACAGAGCCTTAAAAACAGGTGGAAGGAGGAGAGGGGATTGAAGGGAGTGAAGTGGAAAGGAGACGAGCAAAGAGAAGAGGAAAGGTGAAGCCAGAATTAACTCCTTGATGTTCAGCTAGCAGTTGCCTAGTTATCATCACTTCAGGTTTCAGCTCAGATTACTCCCTGCTATTTCATTCTTTCATTTCTGCAACACATTATTCTGCCAATGCTGATAATTCTACAGACAACAACAGTCCTCACACAAATGAGGTTAACTTCAAAACAGCAAGGCCTGGAAAGAAATTTAGTCTGGGAGATTTACACACAGTCACCCAGGAAATTTCTTGCAGGGCATGAAAAAACACCCAACACATTCACCCAGTGTCTTGATTTCATTTTGATGACAAAGTGACCAAAACTAAGCACAAAGAATATTGGCTTAATTAATACCCCAAATGGAAGAACCCTATGCCCTGACTGAGCTCCGTGAAATATGTATTTTGCAAGTCTTTTGCCCCATTAGCTGTGCTTGAAATATTTTGGATAACACTGCAAGTAAGCAGCACAGAACACAGAATATCAGAGCAGGCAGTAAGAGTGGCAGGAGAAAGCAAAGAAACAGCAAGGCTTGTGATTTGTGTAGTAATTCCATCTACCCAAGTGGAGTTCCCCTGTAAAGACCTCCTGCCTAGAAAATGTTCTCCACAGTTTCAGAAAGTATCAGTGCCTGTGATGAATAATTGTAAACCAGGAGACTGTCAGAATCTAGAGAAAGAGCGCTGCTGAAGGTGAGCTACTGCAGCTTAATGTTATTGTGTGCATCATTATCACCCACACACACCATTTGATGGATGGGTGAATAATTCCTGTGTGTGGGAAAGTAACACCAAGTGATGGATTTCACCAGCATAAATATCATCAGCAATTAGTTGGAATGGTAAAAAAAAAAAAAAAAAAAAAAAAAAAGACAGTACAGTCAACACTTGTATTTGGAGAGATATTAATTTTTGAATAATTCTAATTGAGACTTATTTATAACAAGACTTATTTATAAAAGAGCTTTCAGAACGGGATGAATTTTGCTGTTCTACCTTCATAATGACTGCACAGAGGATACATAAATGATGAGACATCTTTCAAAGGACAGTGCAAAAGTTCTTCTGTTTAGTTTTCCACCTTTTCTGCTGCTATAAAATAATGAATTTTTGTGTGTACGTGATCTACATAAAGACAGTCCTACACAAGTGATAAAGTGAAATTCTCCATGTCTGTTATTTGGCCAGCAAGTGCTTAATATTATTATGAATAAAATCATTTTTGGTTATAACTAATACCATGGATAGCTGTAATACAGGAAGGATCAGTATCTGTCAACCAACTTCTGAGACACAGATATTCCTAACAACCAAATTATGGCCATTTATATTTAAAAATAGTGTCTTTTCAAGAGGATTAAGTACTGCTGTTTTCAAATTAATCACTCTAACTCTCCATCCTTGTACACCATGATCTGTAAGAAACCACTAAGTAATCTCTTAAATTTTATCAATATCTTTCAGATTTATATGAATTCTGTAGCATGAGATACATGTGTAGATCACTCATCTCTCTGTCAAGAATTGCTCTACTTGCAGATACTTGAAGATGACAAAATAAGTGGCCAGACAATGAAAGCAGAAAATTGAGATTGCCAATGTCTGTCACTGATGCACACGAGTGCTTTCTAAAGACAGAACATAAAAGAGTTGGTAAATCACAAGCAATATCAAGTGGAGCCTCCTAAGATGGATGCTAAGTAGGGCCTGCAATCAAGGGCTAAGTAATAATACATCACAGTGGGCCAAACTTGAGGAGGACTTTAAGAGCCCTGCTTGAAGGATGGAATTGCCTATAAACACATGCAGTACTGAATCCTTATATACACACATAAGAGGCAGAAAGAAAAAAGAAAAAGAGATTGAAGCATTTGGAAGGAAAAGTAAAGAAACGTGTTTGAAGCAGAGTTTAGCACCTGTAAGTACTTTGAAGGTCTTCTTTTGGTATGAAATCCTAATACTGGAAACCAAATTTTAGGAACTTAATGGGATTTAACTGATTGATGTTACATGGCACATACTTTTAAATAGTTGGAAGTTGATAGAGAGGAATAAATAACAGCATCATATCACTGTTTAGGTTGTACAAGTTTAAGATTAAACATTCCCCGTTGGCTTCAAGGCTTCATGCTCCCTCCAATGCAATCTATGTAGCACCAAAATCCTTTATTAATAAAGAAAAATAAACAAAGAAAAAATAACAAGAACATTTCTGGGACAGAACCTAACCTGTATTCAAGTCTGCTACAAGTTCTTTATAAGACAATACACAAGTAGATAAGTGTTTACTTGGTTTTATCCTGAGTACACGTGTTAGCCAGTTGATTCAGTGGCATTAGGTATGACATTATTAAATGAGGGCTGGGAATCCCTTAAGCAATGCACTGAAAGTTCTGAACCACATTTAGTGGAACATGGGGACATGTAGGAGGGACTATGCATAGAGTCCAGATGGCTGTTACATGCTGTCTTCTGGGAAAAGGTGCTTGAAGATAATGTTTCCACAGGCACTAGTTATTATTTTTTTTTCTTTCTTTTTTTTTTTTTTTTTTTTTTTTTTTTTTTAACTTGCAGTTGTAATTTTTCCTGGCTCTATTCCTGCAGTTTATATGGGACATACAGATTCTTTCCATCAGTTTTGAGAATAGCAAAACTCCAGCTCTTTAATTTCTGTTGCTTGTTCCACATCCCTTGCACTCCTTTGCTGTCCTTAAAACTGTGAAGACCCTTGGGATCAAGACAGATGGCAAGGCCTACTTAGTTACCAAATGTTCTTCTGAGAAGACAAGTTCAGTTGTTGAGGAGGGACTGCAAACAGCCAGACCTAGATTTTAACAGACTACTAACTATAATGGTAATACTTTTTCAAATTACATTTTATGGATGTTTGTATTTTTAAAAGATCTATTATTTATATTCTTTGCAGGAAGGAGAGGGAAATAAATCTCTAATTACATTATGTATTCTGGCTTGTATTTTTTTGAAGGAAGGTGGATATCTTTAAGACTGTTCCTGTTATTCCATTATGGGTTAGCAGAACCGTGTTTTCTGTTGTAATTGTGCTTTTTGATGCTTCATTTATAATCCAAAATGCAATTTAGCTAGGGAAATATGCATATGCACTGATACACTCTTTGCATATTGTCTACTTACATATTATGTGACAAGCAGTTTGAAACAGTACATGCAGTATTGTGACAAACAATTGAAGCATGGCTTAAGATTTGGATATCAAATAGTCCTGCCATTTATTTTCAGATTTGTGTTGTATTCTGTTAATTTCCTTTTGACTATTCAGTGTTTTTCTTTTCTTTCTCTTAAAAGTTCACTGCCTTTATGTTCTCCCGCTTTTCTCTTAGGTGTGGCAGCAATTTGCTTCCCCTTACCTCTCTCTTCTAAGTCGGTTCCCCACAGGTATATACTGCGTATGTATTTTTAATGATCTTATCACTACGGTATCTAAGCACCAGGATAAAACATTTATGGGCCATACTTTGTAGATCAGATATTCTTTTCTGTGTCTACACAATAGATGGGTTTTAAATTTAAAAGGTGGATTGGAGCAGAGCCAGTTTTTTTCCAAACTCTTTATGGACCTGGTCATGGAATCTGAAAAATCAGCGACTTTTAAAAAGCAATTATTTATGGTAGAGTTTAGACTGGCACTTACAGACACTTGGGATTTCACATGCGGTTCCTCAGCCTGGTATTTCAAATGCCAGGCCCTTTCTTGCATGTTTTCAATACTTTTATTTTAAATCTGATTTAGCTAATGGAATTGCAGTCATTATATGAACTAGCTGTTATCAGTCTCACAGACAAAGTTACCTCTGTTTCACTGGAAAGAAAACATGCTTGTATTAAACTGCAAAAGATGGTGAGCAAAAGGAAGATTCTGCATTAATGACATTGGCTCCAAAACAATGCAAGTTAGGGAAAAATATCAGTATATGGCTAAGATAGAAACATCACTGCAGGAGGTGGCCACAGGTGGTTTCACCTTCATTTTCCACAATCTGTTCCCAAGGAAAAAAAATGAGAAAAAAAGTGAAACGAAGTGTTAGATTATGTATACTTTTGATCGCAGTACATAATCAAAATTCTTATCCCTCCATTGACCTTCATTGACCATAAGTGCCCTGAAGGACAGAGAGGAAATAATTCTGGTGTTATCTGCCAGCTCATTCCAAGAGAAAGCTGAATGACTGGGCTTTACCTTGTGCTGAGCTGCCAGGTTATTGTGTCACTCCAAGTTCAACCTTCATGTAGCTCATCCCTCAATTTATTGATCTCCTACAAATGGTATAATTACACTTATTCATCCACTAAGGAGTCTCTCAAGCAAACTATGCATTTCTTCCATTATTCTACAATATTCTTGAGATTTCTTGTTCCCCTTCAGGCATTTCATTATCTACAAATATTTATTTTTTTAAGAAGTGAAATTAACAGTTAAATTTCACAGAACATATTGGCTGAACTTAATGAGTCTTAAAAATTAATGAAGGGAATGAAATTTACTTTAAGAAGCAGGAAAAATAGAAAAGCAGGCTAAAGAAACAATTTGAGCTGTGACTTCAGTGGGATAGTTAATGATTCAAATTACCTTGGGAAAGAAATTTGAAATAGACAATCGATGCTTTGATGTTTTTTAATCACAGTAAACAGTAACCGTATCTCAAGCTACAGAGTTGAAAGGAAGCCTTAGGGAAATTAGACCACTGGACCCATCAGATGTGCTGGGCCGGAGAACATTTTAAAATCCCTTTAAAAGTATAATTTAAACTACATTAATGGGCAAAAATTATTTATGCTCTGTACTTTACAAATGGAAAGTCTATGCAGGCCTAAGTTGCTGATGGCATCTCACCTGAAAATGACACTATATTCTACCTTAATACACCCTTGCTTCACACGCTGAATGTGATTCGGGACATGTGCAGAGTGAAATCTCTTTGCACACAAATCAAAATTAGCTTTAAAAACTCTTAATTCACAGAGTTTTGGAGTTCTGTCAAATGTGAGAGACCTTTGAAGTGATACAATGCTACTCATAGTTTGACTCTAAAACACGCACTTGATCTATGTCCAATAAATACTGTAAAAGCTTTTACAGAAAACATTCAGATAGCAATGGAAGGTATGCATAAGCATCAGGATGAATAGCCTTGAAACTGAATTATCGTCTTTTCCTGTAAGTATATGTATGTGTGTATTTGAGCTGTGACTTCAGTGGGATAGTTGATGATTCAAATTACCTTCACACAGTGATGTTACAATCCCCTAATGCTGTTTATAAATTCACATTGCTATAGCTTATTTTTTTTAATAAGATAATAAATAAGGGATACTTATTTACAAGGGCGGTGATTTGGTGGCAGTTGTTTGTGTACCTTATAGACTGTACAATGATCCTGAGAGTCACATCACATTTAATTCATAGTTTCACTGCTGTAGGAGCCTGGTAAGAATTACTCATTATTTTGGCAAATATATATATTTATAGCATATATATGTATCACTATAGTATATAGCAAATATTTATAGGTGCATTAAGAAGTATTAATATTTCAAGAGATAAATTAATTTAATAAAATCAGATGTCAAACGCCTGAAAAAACTGAAAGCCATTTTAATTACCACTGAAAACATAAGATAAAATTACTAAAGATTTTGAGAAAAAGATGTGCGTGTATGTGTATAACCACACACTGGTGACAAGCATCGTTAATAATATGCTAAGAGCATTTCCATGCTTTTACTAAAATTTCATTTCCTTTTACTGACAAAAAGATAAAGTGATGTGCTTTCTCATCAGAATTTTAAAGAAATAACATAAAGGTAGTTTGGAAATTTATCAAAGTAGTCAACATTTACAAACTGAATGGTAAATTTTTGGCAGTATGAACTGCATGCTAGCGATACTATAATTCTTATTGAGTACATAACAGCAGTACTTTCAAATTTTCCTTCCTCTTTTTTTGAAAGTTTTGTTTATGAATAATATTGGATAACAAGCAGTTTTGATGATTTAGTGATTGAATTTACCAATAGGTGTCTCAATCCTTGATTGTTATTTAAATTCCGTTGAAATGAAATTGAAATATCTTTCCAATAACTCATGTTAATGTGGGAGCCTGCAAAAGCTCAATGACTGATTATTTCTTCCTTATAACTTAAGCCAAATACAAATGTAATATCTCCAATTGCTTTCACATACGCTGCTGTAATGGTGGTTTTCAGCATTGAATTTATCAGCAGCTGTCTAGTCTGAAGTTGCTGAGGATCACATACAAAACTCAAAACGTTGTGTCACTGGAACCATTTAAAAAAGCTAGTGTTAACACTCTACTTGCATTTGACATGTAAGACCAATTGCACTGAACTTTTTTATGACAAACTGAGCAGCAGCTTTAGAATGAATCTTGTGCACTCTGACGGAACTCTCATAGCACAAAATTGATTTCCAAGTGTTCTAATCTCCCTACAGGTGCACATTTTTAACTGTTTTCATCAAATTGATCAGTTTTGATTTTTTTATTTAAGCTGAACATCTTCTGATATTTTATCTTGACTGAGAAACACATTTGTCTCTGTTTTGTTCCTCCTAGAGATGCTACAGAATCTTTCCAATTAATAAAGCCTACACACTTTGTCAGCATACATTTGAATTTCTGTCCTCAAAACTAAATTAAATCTTAATGAAATTGGATCAAACCCTACCTCTATGTTTTCTATTTAAGATACCTCCTCTACACTGGTTGTTGCAATTTGAAATGGTCAATTGACTGAAACAGGGTTTCAGTCTCAGGACAGAGCAAGATTCTAATTCAATACAGAATATACATTAGAAATATTACATTAGATAGGTCATTTTCTAAAACAGGGATGTTGGACTGAAGACCATAATTTTAAATTCGCTTCCCTACACATTTCTATGAATTATCGGATCTGCAGATCACACTCAAGTCACTCAGCGGAGAACATGTACCATTTGTAGATAAGCCAAAGCATTTAACATTGCTGAAAACCAATCCCGAATGTGGGAATATTATCAGCTCTAAGCCTAATCTGGCATTCATTTCTCCTGGTATAAAATATTCTTAGGGATTCATTTCCACTGTTTCATACATTGGAGGTGTGATTATGTCCTGCTAGTATCACTGCATTTATACTTTCCAGCAAGAGCCTGTAACCACAATTATAGAATCATAGAATTGCTCAGGTTGGAGAAGACCTTAAAGATCATTGAGTCCAACTACAACCGAGCCATACTACCTTAACTAACAACTCTCCGCTAAATCATGTCCCTGAGCACCACATCCAAATGCTTTTTAAACACATCCGGGGATGGTGACTCAACCACATCCCTGTGGAACCTATTCTAGTGCTTAACAACCCTTTCTGTAAAGAAGTGCTTCCTGACATACAACCTAAACTTCCCTTGGTGCAACTTGAGGCCATTTCCCCTCATCCTGTCTGTCACCTGTCACCAGTGAGAAGAGACCAAGCCTGCTTTCACTGTAAGCACCTTTCAGATACTGGAAGGGAGCAAAAAGGTCTCCCCTCAGCCTTCTTTTCCCCAGACTAAACAGCCCCAGTACAGTGCCATGCTGCTTAGTAATACAAGTTACCATTGAACATTTTGGTGCATTTCAGCAGACAAAATCATTGGTACAGCTGAAGCAAGGTGAAACATAGGGGGCTTTATTCCACTTTTATGACTTACCTTTTCTGTGCTGCAGACATCCACTTGCCCTGTATTATTATACCTGTTGCAGTAAGGCAGAAGTTACTAGCCACAGAGTGAGTGTGAGGAAGCAATTACAACAGTTCATTTTGCAACAAATATACGTCATAGTTATGACTGAGTTACACTTCCTTTGTGGCAAAAGAAAACATTTTGTCCAACTCACTGAAGGCACAGTATAGAATGGAAAAAAAAAATCCATGCAGAGAAACTGAGAAGCTTTGGGTGGGCAAAGCAAAAACAAAACGAATCCCCAAAGAGAAGACTTTCATGGCTTGCATTCAAATGTGCAATTTGTCTTTTTCAGTCCTGAAGAAATTACAATCTGAGCTTTGAAAGGGTATTATGTTCAGACAATATCATAATAACTTGTACTTGTTGAGGTTTTAATTAGAAGTGACAGTATATTTAGAACTGTCTTTTCAATGTTCCCCAGCCAGGGAATATGTAGATTCAGTGATATTTTGAAAAAGTCAGAAATGGCAACAGTGGGCTACTTTTGGATGGTTAACAGTGTTCCACATCCCAGTGCAACTATATTACTAATCTTTCCAAAATGCGTCTTCTTCTTTGTAACATGAGAATAGAATAATGCACGTGTAGTTTTTACGGGTAGAATTCTCACCTAAATTTCTCAATGCTGTTCCCTTGTACAGTGGGCTTGTCATGGTTTTGTGATTTTTGGTTATCAGTATTCCACATCACAACATCATGCAGTGTACTGGGAGCAGAGCTTTAGTTCCAGGTACCTGAAGAGAAGAAGAACTACATTCCCCAAGAGCCTCTTCGAGTGACCAAGAGCCTTTTCAAGTATTGTTATCATTCCTGCTCAGGGGAACAGATATAAGGATGCAAGTCATCTGACTTGTCCCTTTTTCGCCCCTGCTCGTCCTGTGATCGCTGCCGCATCCCGACCACTTGCAAGGCTTTAGTGTAGCGTAAGGCC
>PPHD01018480.1:0-14531 GCA_002909625.1 Bambusicola thoracicus
CCCCTCCCCCTTTATGTTCCCCTTTTTATTCCCTTTTTTTCTCCTCGCGGGGCAGCTCGGCTCGCTCCGTCCCAACGCACTGCCCGGTTGTGTCAAAGTCAAACGAATGGGAAAGTGCCCTGGAGCGGCTCGGGCTTCCATTTTGAAATCCTCCCGAGGATCCTTTTCGTTCCGGTGCTTTTCACCTTGACGTGGAGGCGCAGCCCCGCGCTCCGTGGGCGCTCCCAGGGCCGCAGGAAGCGCCGCCCGCGCTCAGCCCCGCGCTGCGGGCCTTTGGAGCATCGGAACCCCGCGCAGCTCAGAGCCTCCGCGGGGCGAAACTGACTTTAAATCGGCATCCGTCGCAGATCGCTGCTCCCCGCAGTGCTGGCAGCGCCTGGAGCAGTGCGTTATCTGGAAGGCTGTCCTTCTCCTTCTTCAGCTCTTCCAGTGTTCTCTTTACGTCTTAATATCAGACGCCGCTTTTCCAGTTTGCATTCCGTGCTGTCATTCTTTGTTCCTTCCTGCTGTTAGTGACAGGCGTACAAATACCTCTTCTTGCAGCATCAAGTTGTTTCCTGGCTGCTTCCTGAACTGGATGCTGAAGTTGAGCACTGACAGCTCTCAGTCTCTTGTCACAAACCCAGTCTCACTTTCAGAGCCCCTGAACTATTGTTTATATATATATATATACATTCCTTTCCCAGACAAGGAGCTCTTTGAGCACAGTTTCTCTCCTCACAGCTCAGCTGACCCCTTACCCCGCGTTCTGCTCTCCTTTTGTTGTTGATGCTATGCTCGCAGTTCTGTCTGGACTTCAGGTTATCCTTTTTTCCCCCTCAGCTGAAGGAGTACCAGCAGAAGAACAGCCCCGGAGCCGCTGCGGGAGCCAAGAAGAAACGAAAAGCTAAAGAAGGAAGTAGGCCTGAGACTCCCACAAACGATGAGAGATCTCCAGAGAACGTGAGCGTCCCCCCCTTCCTCCCACATAACCCCTCTGCCTCGCGCTCTGCTTTCCCAGACGGCACCGCTGCAGCTGGAAGAGGGTTATGCGGTGTAATGTGAGCGGCCGAGGCGCCCGTGTTAGCAGTATGTGAGTCAGGGTGTGTGCTGGAGCGGTGCTGGAGCGTCCAGAGCTGTCACGCAACCCCGGATGCGCCCCGAGCTGCCCTTCTGAATATATGCTCCTCAGGAGCTGGACGAGGCCGGTTTCTTTGGCTGCCTTTGAATGGAGGTTTCTCTCTCTGTCCTTTTCTGAGCCGTTTCTCTTTTCCACTTCTCTTTCGCCTCCTTTAGATTCAGAACATTCTGAAGGTGCTGGTGTCAGACCTTAACCGCTCCAATGGGGTAGCCATACCCTCATTGGACAAAAGGAAGGTGAGGCAGTGCTCCGTGTCCCTCTCAGTGACTCACTGTCCCCTCTGCATGCTCAGCTTCTGTTCACACTGACCTTGATTTCGGACGGAGCCTCATTCTGGCATGTCTGCTGTGTTGTGTGGCTGTTGTTATTAACACAGGGCTGTTTGTTACCATGCGTCTCCATCGCTTCTAAGTGCTTGTTTCCTCCTGTTTTCTGCCTAAAAGTGCCAATAAGTTAACCACGTCCAATGCACGTCCTTCAGACAGCTGAGCTGCAAGGAAAAAAAAAGAACCAAACAGCAGAGTTTGGGGTGAGGCAGTAAACCAAGTTAACTGCTGAGAGGTGCTGTACTGGGAAGGAGTAGTGCCTTTTTCATCCCTATTTCTCCTGGTCTGTGGTGGTGTTTGATTTACTGCAGTGCTGTGCTCCTGAAGGGCAGGTTTCTGCTCGTGCCTGCCCTGAGCAAGCTGTGTGGTTATTCCAACCGCCCCATTTTATGGCAGGTGATGAAAGCTGCACAGGTGATGCACAGTCTGGCAGGTACCACAGTTTTAAGTATGTTTAGGCAGGAAGTCTGGTATTTCTAGTGCAGCGTTGTAGGCTTGAGTGCCTTCCCTCACTCCTGGGGAAGGAAGGGCAGGAAGAAGTCTGCTGAGCAATGGAAATGTATTCAGGTGCTAAACAGACCCTGCGGTGCACGCTGTGTGTTGTCAGAGCTTAAGTGACAGGGGGACCTCCTGTGAGCTCTTTATTATTTTATGTATATGTGTTGCATATATACCATGTTTACTTTATGATTTATTCACTTTATGGCTGTTGATTATGAAGGCAGAAGGAAGGCATTCCTCTGCTTCTGTTACTGACTTTTGCATCTTGAATAATGTTCCAATCAGAACAAATGAAGGACGTGTTTTTGAGGTGTCCTGGCCTCAAATCCATGTGATGTTCTACGTTTATGAGAGCCTGAACAAACAGAGGCGAAGTAACCTGTACCTGAAATAAGCAAGGGAGCTCCTGGCTTTACTTTAAGCCCCTAAAATACATCGCTCCTTGAGAGCACATGTCTGTCCTCCAGACCAATAATGGAGGCAGTTCCATTTGTTCCCCTCTGCAGTTTTCCAGCTCATTACTCTCATTAAATCTGTCTTCACTGCTGCTGTAACCCCGTGGCTGTTTGATTCATGAATGAAGGAAAGCAGGTAAACAGGGAATGCCCAGAGAGTTTGTGTTTCACGCAGACTGCCAAGAATGGAGTGACTGAAATAAAAGGCGACTCTTTCAGATGGATTAGCAGAGAGCTGCAGTGCATTGGTGGGGTTGGCTGCTGAAGGACTGCTGTTTGCTTCATGGTGTCATTAAATGATGGCTTTATCAGAGCTGGAGATGAAATAACACTGCTTGCCACGAACCAACAGAAACTCAGCTGCTCTGGGTTTGTACGGCTCACTGCGCTGCTGGACAGGATGGATGGAGTTGTCCATCTCACCACGGCTTGGTGGTGCTGCTGTCAGCTGTTACTTATCCTCCCACGAATGCCGGATGAGAGCCTTCATCACTGCCCAGGAATAGTTTTTAGGCCCTTTTCTATTTAGATTCTTGTAGCTGTGGGATTCCTAGCTTTGCCAGGCCTGCGGGCACCTGTTCCCAGCCGGGCCCATTTTGGCCTGTTCCCAGATGTCCTGTTTCTAAACGTCTGGTTCATAGCTTGCTGTATGAGTTTGACTAACCTGATTGTCAAGCAGTCATTCGCCTGTCCTTCCCCACCTTAATTTGCACCCAGTGATCAGTGTTTTCCCCAGAGACGTGTGAGGGGCAGTGCTGTACAAGCAGTGATGCTGTCTGGCTTTGCCCCTTGCTCACTTTTTGACAAATCCTCTGCAGGAGATCCAGAGTGTGAGCTTAGAGTAGGCAGAGATACTGTCAGCCCTTGTTAGAGAAAGGATTGTGATGGTAGGGCAGTTCTTCAGAGTGGATCTAGCAGGACGTAGGGCTGGGATGACTTTTGGTTGTGGGTTGATGCAGTCACCTGTTTGCTCTGGGGAGGACATAGATTCACTTCCATGTGTTCCTACATGACTTTGTTCACGTCTGTTTCTCGCAGGCCTACTGCAAGGTGATGTGTCCACGTGTGTCTCCTTCGTTTTGCACGTAGGCTGTAATCCCTGTGGTGTGTTTTGTGACAGGCATACTTTGACAGTGATGTTGCCGCTCGTAATGCTGACCAGCTTGCTGCCGATGTCCCCGTGCTATCTAACAGCAACAGCCTGCCTAGCTGTGCTTCTGTCCTGCCTGCTCCTGGGAGCACGCAGCTGACACAGGTTTGTGAGTCATCATCAGTATCTCCACACTGGTTAGCCATCTTTTTCTGAGGAGGACAATCCCCATAAGTAGCTCACGTTGTCTCCTGTTAAATATACTACGTTCTCCACTCTCCATCTAATCATCATCTGTCTGTGAGAGTGGAGGGTACCAGCATGCACGCATCCCTGCTGCTTCCAAAGCTGCGATTCTCTTCCCCTTCTCTCCTATTTAATTAGCAGGAAGCACTCTTAATAACACAGAAGGTCTCCATCTAGCTGGAGCAATCTGCATCTCCTTTCACTGCTTAAAGATTCCGTTGAAGTTTTTCCAGCAAAGCACAGCTGATGATTCTGATAAATGGTAACAGCAAATACAAAGCCAGTAACACTTCAGCCCCTTCATCCCAAGAAACGTAGGCACTCAATGCTCAGAAATTATGGGCAAGCTGGGAAATGAGCTGGTTTTCATTAGGTTGATCATTCTTTGGGATGCAGTAATTAGAGGTGCTGTGGAACCCGAGCCCAGATGGAGCCAGGCCTTAGGGACAGGTTCACAAACATGACTCCCAGCTTTTCTTACAGGCCTGTAAACTTTTGTTTCAATCCACAGATTCATGAAGCTGAGGATCATAAAAACGCTTTGGATGAGAACAGGTGAGCGTTTGTGTTTGCAGCAGGATCCCAAAGTGTCCACCAGACACACGATTTAGTGCTCCCTGCTGCTGTACTGATTGGGGCAGTTCTTTAGGAGGAACGCTCACCGTGAGGTCTGTCTTTGTTCCCAGGTCTCTGTCATCAACAGAAAGCCTCCGCCAGCTGTCTGAACAACTCAATGGCCTGGTTTCTCAGGTACAGCCCCATTTGGGTCCATCTGTCCTAATGATTTGTTTGGGGTCTGATGCGAATCTTTAAGCAGCCAGCTTAAGGAAGCACTCTTCGGTGTCAGAGATGTCTGCAGTCATCCTACTAAACAATGAGATATTGAAGCATTGAAAAGCTAAACTTCCAGTTTTAGGAATGTTAAAATTTCAGCAGTAGGAAGAAGAGCAGAGTGGGTGAATGAACAGCATGTATTCATGGAAACGTGTAGTCTTGATTTAGTGGCAAAGAATCCAAAGTCAATCTGCATAATTCATATCAGCTTGCCACAGGGGCAGTCTGCATCTATCCTTAGCCAGGAAAGTGTTTTTTCTGTGGCTGTCTGGGGTACTTGGAAGTGAAATGTGCTATAAGAAGTATTAGGATAGTTCTTACTTGATAGTGATTTATTGCCCGGGGGAATAAAACTGACTGACTTGACTATTTTTCTTCTAGTCTACGTCATATGTGAATGGGGAAAGTGGTGTTTCTTCCACTAATATTAAGGAAATGGAAGTAAGTTGTCACGAGCCTATGATTTTCTTATTTGCTAGTCTAAGTCAATTGTTGGGACTGTGCTAATGAGACCTGACTGAACACACAGTTCACATACATTGTTGTCCAGTGTTGCCTTCTGCTGTACTCGGGTAGTTGTGGTCAGCAGGAGTGGGTATTTCCAGGATGCCTGAGGGATTTCTGGGGGGCTTGGGATCATTTGGCCTCAGTGCAACTCTTAGTTTTGATTCACTTTTATGTCAAAAAATGCCTTAGCAGAAAGTACAAGTAACTTAACGTCCCAGCTGCTCTTGTTGGATCTGTAGATTTATTTGGGGAATCTGATTTGATCATACTGTGATAATGATTTGTTTTTCTGTCCTTTTTAATTAATGCTTTTTTCCTCCCCTCCTCCTTTTCTGCCCCTTCCTTCTCCTGCCTGCATGTGCCCATCAGACACGTTACCAGGAGCTGGCAGTAGCCCTAGATTCCAGCAATCTAACTAACAAACAGCTCATTACAAAGATAGAGGAATTGGTAAGAAACAATCCAACCGACCAGTTTGATATTGTCTCTGCTGCTCCTCCATGCTCTCTGGGTGTCTGCAAGGTTACGGGTTCTCTTATAGCACCACAAGGAGGGCTGCTTTCACGGCACTTTGA
Source organism: Bambusicola thoracicus (assembly GCA_002909625.1). Lineage (NCBI taxonomy): Eukaryota > Metazoa > Chordata > Aves > Galliformes > Phasianidae > Bambusicola > Bambusicola thoracicus. The sequence continues at coordinate 5,655 of PPHD01018480.1, forward strand.
GTGGAACAAAATGGGCTGTATGGGAGACCTGTTAGGAAGATCAAAGTCTGAGGCCACTTATGGTTGCATTAGCTCATCTGAGAACATGAAGCACAGCTCTGCTGTTTCTTCTTAAATTTCCTCTGTTGCTCTCATCGTCTGTTCTGTGGATGATAAACATTCTGATCAAACAACTATTTCTGGGCCTGGTCTCAATCCCTGAAATACAGAACTCCAGTGCTGGCAGCAGTGTGCAAACCTATTTCTGCAGGTGGTGATGCTGTTTGAAATATATTAGCAGAGTGGGAGCAATAGGTCTAAGAGAGAGCCCGGGGCTGGTTGCTGCTCGTATCCTCAGCTTCTCTTGGCACTATGAATGAACTGCTTTGTCCTGTGGCTTGCATGGATTCCCGCTGCTGCTTTTCAGCCTTCAGCTTTAACACTGCAAGAAATGTAGCTAAGTGGACTCGTTTCGGCCTGAAAAGAGCCTTTCTTGGTTTGAAATACTTTTCCCCATTTTGTTCCTCTCACACCGCTCTTTTTTCCAAAGCCCACCATTTCCCATTGCACCCCACAACCCCTCCTGTGTTAGTTTTGGTTTTGGAGTTCTTTTGGTTCCGTTCTGTTTCTGGTTTGTCTTTCAGCTGGGCTGCAGGGGTAGCTGGTAGTGAGGGCAGTGCCCGCCCAGGACTCCTTGTTTGCCTGCTTTCTGACGGGCACATGAAATGCTGCCTGGAATTACACGGGGCCTCTGCTGCATTTGCAGTCTTGTTTCCTTTGTTCTGGTTGTGTTCTGTGCTGGCCTCGTTAGACTCAAAACCCCAAATCCATCAGCTTCCCAGCTGCAGTTGTGTTTCAAAGCAAGCTTGAAATTGAAGTAGTAAAAATGGGCTGATGTCTGTCCTTTGGAAAGGGGAAATATGCCATGCATGTAGCTCAGATGTGGGGCATCTGTGTGAAACTGCCACGAGGACAACAGCAGCAAATGCTCCACTGCACCCACATCTTCACACAGTTCGTGTGGCAGCCCGGTGGGCAGCTGACAGTTCTGGTGTCTTTCTCCCCATGTCTAAAGATGCACTGTGTGCAGTCAGTGCTTCCAAAGACTTCACCCACAAGACCAAAATGGACCAGGACAGGATGGTGTCCTTTCTCTGCATTTGGCTTCAGCTCTTTCATACCAGCCTTTGCAGGAGCCTGCCAGCATAAGTGAACTTCTGCATGATTTAAAGGCCAGGTGCCACATGGGATAAAAGCTGAAGGTCTCAGCTGAAGCACAACGCTGTGCTGTGGCTTTGGGTTTTTTAGAGGCATCAGGGTTATGATTAATGTCATGGATGTGGGGTGAAAGCGTAACTGAAGTTGTTGGGTGCTCAGATACATACAGGGGTTTTGTAGTGGTGTGTGTGAATAACTGCAGTAATGTACTGAGCAATGAAAAACACGTATGGCATATTCATGAAGGAAGCCCCAAATCTATTATTTTAATAGATAGTCTTCTCAGTCTTCTACATAAAAAGATAATGGGAACTGTTTGCATTAATTGGGCGTGAATCCTACTTCAGTGAAGTGAAAATATGCTTCGGCAGTATGAGGGTATTTCCTTCTAACACCGATGCATCCATTTTCTTCTGTAGAAGCAGCAGAACCAAGAAGCAGTGAATCAGCTGGAGAAGGTAAAGTGTGTCCTATTTTTGGATAGAGATAGAAATAGATATGTTCTTCTGAAGAAGGGAAAGCACAGCGGCCTGTGGCACCAGCCTGTGTGATCTTGTATTATAGAACTGTAGGATCATTGAGGTTGGAAGAGACTGTTGAAATCATCAAGTCAGCCCCACCATCTGCTCAGCACTTCCAAGCCCACTGCTAAACAGTGCCTTTAAGCACCACATCCACACATCTCGTAAATGGCTCCAGGATGGTGACTCCATCACTTCCCTGGAGATCATCCTAGAGTCGGTTCTGTTTGTAGCGTTGGGTTGAGTATTTTGACGTCATGGGCTAGGCCTGGCAGATAGCTTGCTTGTTCTGATGGAAGTTAAGATTTAAATGCTCAAGTATTGGAAGGCTGCAGTGGAAGCAACAGATTGCAGTTTACGGCCTTGTCAGTAGTTTGCATTCCAAACACTGCCAGCATAAGGAACCTACTGTTGCCATTCTAGGATGGACAACCAATAAAGTAGTTAAAGAAATGGAAGACTGAGGTATGGCTGTTAAAAATGATGATACTGGTTAGATGTTGGAAGTCCTACCAATGAATAGCTGCTTTTTTTTGACATAAAACAAGAGGGGTTTACAATGTAGTGCTGAACAGGCATTGTTTGTTTGTACAGGAAAAGAAGGAGTTTGAACAGAAATTTTCTAAAGAGCAAGCAGCACTGAGAGAACAGCTACAGGTAAGGCAGAGCTTTCACTGCAGTAATATGACCTGGCTGCTGTCCTCTTCTGGATTACTGAGCACTCCGTCTTCATCTTGGAAGCCAACATCCTTTCAGGAGAACTAGGAGAGCCAGTTAGCTCGATTGTACTTAAATGCAAGAGCTCTTTGTCTCACTGAATTATCCCTCTGTGGCAGCGGGGACGTTGTGGTTGCGAGCAGAGATTTCCTGCACTGAGCTCCTTTTTCTTTCTCCAAGGTTCACATCCAGACGATTGGAATCCTAGTTTCTGAGAAATCTGAGTTGCAGACAGCCCTTGGACATACTCAACAAGCTGCACGGCAGAAATCAGGTAATTGACTTGGAGCACTCCAGCTTGAGCTGTTGGTTAAACTGGATTTCGAGTCAGGGGCATGATGGCTGCTGGCTGCCAGCTCACGGCACCCGTTGGTTCCTTAATGAGCAATACTTGGCACCGTCACCACTTCTGTCATCATAGCTGCCCCCAAATTGGAGCATGGTAATCCCATGGCAGTTGAGGTTCTTTTGTGCATCATTGAAGCCCTGTCAGCCCTGCTTGGGCCTGGTGACTACCCCAGACTGTTCTTTTCTCACTTTCTTCAGATTCTTTTAAAACTTGCTTCCCTTTCATCGCCCTTCCTCCCACACAGCTGTCATGTTAATGTAGGTTTTACCCAGGCCTTTCATTCTCAACTAAATTTGAGCCATTTGCCCTCATAGGAAAAAAAAAAACCATAGTGCCTATTGCTCTGCAAAGGACATTTCATCATCTCCCTCTAAAAGTGAGGAAGGTAGTTGCTGACACAGAGCTTTACTGCCCAAGGTTGTTGGTGAATCACCCATACTGTCAGGAGTGGAAGCAGGTCGACCAATTTACAGAGCTCTGTGCTGTTTTAAGAGCTCGTTGCTAAAGCAGAAAGTGCTGTTTAGCCTGTTCCAATAATCCCTCTGTGGTTTAGTCTCAACTAACTCTGCTCTGACTCGCTTAGGAGAAGCTGAAGACCTCGCTGCTCGTTTACAGTCATCTCGCCAGAGGGTATCAGAGCTAGAACGCACTTTGTCCTCCATCTCCATGCAGCAAAAACAGTCAGAGAAGGTAAGAGCCACCTCTGTGCTTAATTAGCAGCTCTGCTTTTGGCTAGTTGCTTGTCACTACGCTCCTGTGAAGTCTGTAGTCCCTGCTTAGAGAAGAGGCTGAAATTAACCTTGTTAATTGTAAATTAACCTCGGAAAACCCTGTATTCTCATCAAGGCAAACCTTTCATTCAGATTTCTGTGACCGCTAATCATATGGCCCAGTGGCTGCCTTCAGATCTGGCACCTTTCTACATGAGACTTGCCAGCTCCACACAGCAGCATCCTTGACACCCCCTCCCAGGAGGGTGTCCGTCAAACAGGCACTTTACTATTGATACTCATCCAGAAGTTTGCAGAAATAACCTCACCATCAGTTAGTGGCATCATGTTCAGAAACACTGAGCAGATGAATTCCTGGCAAACCCATCCTTTGTGCAGTCTGATGGTGTAATGAGCTGCAGCACTGGCCAGCCAACTGCAGTGATAGGTGAGGTTCTAAGGAAGCCTGTGCTGGGGATTTTGCTCAACTTATGACCTCTTCTGCATTAGCTAATCTGTTAAAAGTAAAACAAGGTCATCTTTGAAGGTTGCATTTGTATGGCTAAAGTCTCTGACTGAATCAAACATTTGTTCTTTCTCCAGCATAATAAAGAGTTGGTGAAGGAGCGAGATAACCTGAAACTAGAACTGTACAAACAGAGGTAAGCCTGATTTGCATATTATTCCAGAGTAATGCTGTTCTCAATAGAGCCACAAAGCTTGGGAAGGGGCTTTGGCCACGCTTGATGAGTTGGGAGGCCAGATATTCAATGTAAAAACAGTAGTTTAAAAAACCCAGAAGATTAGGTGGGTAACACAGCAATGGGACTCAGTGCCCAGGGAGGCTGTGGATTCTCCATCCTTGGAGCGTTCACAACAGCTGCACAGAGCTGTGGGTAACAAGATCTGGTGGTAGTATGGTCCTACTTTGAGAAGGAGGCTGGACAAGGTGACCTGCAGAGGTTTCTTCCAGCCGACATTTCTATGACTCTCGCTGCTGTGAACTCAATGACATATGGGCATCTGCAAACCCATAGGAAATACACTGCTGCCACCTGAATTTTGGTGTGTTTGTTTCAGCAAAGGTAGTGAGGAAATAAAGCAGCAGAACTCAGAGCTGTCAGAGAAGCTCCACTCCCTGGTTTCTGAGAACTCAGCCATGAAGTTGGATGTGGAAGATTTACATAAGAAACTGGAAATGGCCGAACTGATGATTCAGCAGGTAATCACACTGCTGGGACGTGGGAGTAGATCACACTGATCATTTCAAGACTTGATTCCTGGACACTGGGGGCAAGACTAAATTATTGGTCTTAAAGGCAGGCACGACATCCCATCCTATTAGGAAAAGGTTTTCTGTGAGGTCTCTGAGGAGCAGGAAGGCTGTGCTCTTAGGGAGGAGATTGAAAGACACTGTGATATCAGTCTGCTGAAAGAATGTTATGCAGGTTGAGAAGGTGACTGAACATACAAGTGTGCAAATACAGTGCCTTTTCTTGTCACTGTTCACTATTGTGGTTACCCAGCTGTTGTTCAGTGTCGCTGAGAAACAAGTGGAGGTGCTTGCACATATCCTATCAAGAGGTGAACTGGACAATGGCGACTTGAAGGTCAGCTGGGTAAAGTTAAGCCAAGTATGATAATTAAAATGGGGATGTGTGGAGCCAGCTGTTAGCTGTTAGAGAGCAGGCTCAGTGGTAAGGTGAACCCACCATGGAAGAAACTTAAGTGGCTTAAGTTACCCATAAGATAAAGCCAATTGCTAGGAAGAATATTTTGTCCTACCTGACCCAGCCTTGCTGTTTTGTCCACCAATGTGTTCCAGACGCTGGCTTTAAATTCCTGGCACGTCTGACAACCTTAAAGTTCACAAGCATTCGTACCATCTGATGTGTCTGTGTACGGCAGACTCTTGAAATGCAAAGTTTCTGAACCAAATGATTTGACTAAAGCCCATTTTCTTAATTAAAAGTTAATAAACATGAAATGGAAGCAAGGGGCCGCCTGGTTCAGCTTGTTTTACAGGGCTAAAGCTAAGCTTTTTGATTTTAGATGCCGCTTTTCAGTCAACTTTACAATGAGTTGAAGCATTTTAAAGAGCTATGGATGGTTCTAACATGGATCAAACGGCAGGCTGAAGTCAGGGGAGAGGCTAGACAGAAATGGAATATTAGCATTTCGCCATAACCTTTTGATTTTTGTGGGCAGTTCTCAAATCAGTCGGGGAATGTGGATGCAAACCAGCAGTTACAGATGGCACTGGAAGAGAGGGCGAGCCTGGAAACCCAGATTGCTCAGGTAAGTTGTTAATGTATTCAGTGCACTGATGATCCAAATCTGTAAAGAAACTTGCGTGGCAGAAGAATGCAGCCTGAGCTTTCCCAGGCTTTATCCCTTAAGTAGTCAGCCATCCTTCAATGTATTCAGTTGGTACAGTTTTCCTTGTGTTGTTTTTACCAGCTTTCAGAGTCGCTTCACCAGCTCCGGGCAGAAAGAGATCAGTATGTAGAGAAACTGAAGGAAGAGGGGAGCATTTGGCAGCAGCGTGTCCAGCAGCTCTCTGAGCAGGTAACCTCACAGGCAGCACCACAGCTACTTCCAATGAACACAGGCCTAAATGCAACATGAGCACTGTTTTAACTTGAGCTTGTGTGCCCTTGCAGGTCCGCACAATGGCAGAGGAGAAGGAGAAGCATGTGGCCCAAATTCAAGAGCTGGAAAGCAATGTTACAGAGCTGCTGAGCAAATCAGGTAGGACTTCCAGAGGGGAGCTTCATACTGCAGAGTACCAGCAGGTTAACTCTGTCCCCACTGTGCAAGTATTTGTACGTGCACAAGTAGGTCTGATGCTCTCAAATCATGAAGAGAGCTGAAAGACTGGTAGCCCTATGAAGCCTTTCATTCTAGTAGACAGCAAGCGAGCTACTCCCAGTAACTGCCCAGTTTATGTCTTCAGTTATGTGCCTTGCTGTACTGTCAGGCCCATGAGGTTGGGCAGGCAAGATTCTTGCTGGGGCTGAGAGAGGGAGTCAGCAGCACGCAGCAGGACACCGTGTGGTTTTGGGGTGGTTTGCTCCTTTGCTTCTCTCAATGCCCTGTTCCTCTGGATACTACAGCTGGTGATACTTTCTGGGTCACAGAGTCCTGCGGGTTGGGAGATGTTCTGCACAGCTCTGCGTGCTACCCAAGAGATTCAGCCCTCTGACTGATCTGCTTTTGATTCCATTTCCTCAGCAGTGAAACCCACGGATGTTGAGCCATCTTTACCAGCAGGACCTACAGCAGCTGAGCTGAGTCTGCAGGAAGAGATCCAGCGGCTGCAGCACGAAAAGGAGGAACTGCATGGGCAATACCAGGCCCAGGTCCGTGACAATGAGCAGCTGAGCCACCTCAACCAGGAGCAGGAGGAGCGGCTGCTGGAGCTCGAGAAGACAGTACAGCGCTACAATGAGGAGTCTGTGGACAGACAGCAGATCCTGGAGAGCATGCAGAGTGACAAGGCCACGATCAGCAGGGCGCTGAGCCAAAATCGAGAGCTGAAGGAGCAGCTGGCAGAGCTGCAGAATGGGTTTGTCAAACTGGTATGTCTCTTTCATGAATCTTTTCCCACATCGGTGCAATCCTTTCGTAGCACAGATGTAAAAAAAACAACTGTCAGAACCATTATCTGCCTTTTGTCCCTTGGAACTATGAATGCTCAGCCTTCTGTTATATATATTGCCATACCAGGAGGTGCCCTGCAATTCCCTACTCTCTCAGGTGCTCTGGCAAACGAACCAATATCTCTGCCCAGAGCTGTTTCCTTTTTCTTCTCCTCTGCTGGCAGTCAGGCTGTTTCTTTCCCCTGAGTATTCTTCCAGCTTTACTCATGAAGAAGAAATTCTCAACAGTCTTCTGTCCTGTTGCTGTCGTTGTTTCTGTCCTGAAGCTGAGTTCTTACTCTTGCTTTTTTCAATGTAACAGTTTCCCCTTTGGGGCCCTGGCACATAACACACGGTCTGGTCACTGTTTTTTCTTCAGATCTTTCTGACCTTGTCTTCTTGGTTTTGAATGCCTATTGCTTTGTTTGGGATGTTCATGTCACCCATCTGCTTTGGATCTGACAGGCTGTGTGATGTGCCAGGCCCCTTCTTGGCACTGTCCCAGCACTGATTCCCCCCCTTTGCTCTTCTCCCATCTTCTCAGCCTTCTTTAAAGTTAATTACTGCCCTTATTCACAGCTCAGAACAACACAAGGGGTGGTATCCTACTTTATCAGGAATTAGCATGGTTTACTGATTTTGTTTATGAGAGCATATACTTAAGGTGATTGGGGCAGTTTCCTTCTACAGTGGTTTTGATTCTTACAGACAAATGAAAACATGGAGGTTACAAGTGCCCTACAGTCAGAGCAACACGTAAAGAAGGAGCTGGCTAAGAAGCTTGGGCAGCTGCAGGAGAACCTGGGGGAGCTCAAAGAGACGGTAAGCAACAGCAGTAGGACGGCAGGGCAGGTGTGCAACAGTTTATGCTAAGGAGAGCTGGCAACTTACCAAACTTTGATGGAAAGATGGAAATTGGTATTGTTAACGATCGTGCTGGGAGCCCTCCTGTGTCACCTGCTATCTGATGTGGGGGACCAGCATGTGGGGACAGATGGTGGCTGCCTGCCTCGTTGGTGGCTTTGGGGCAACACTGACAGTTTGGATCATGCCACACGAGTCGTCATCTTTTCTGGCAGAAATGATTTGATCTGATGGTTTTATCATGTGTTGTTAGCTGGAACTGAAAACGCAGGAGGCTCGGGCTCTGCAGGAGCAGCGGGACCAGTACTACGGCCACTTACAGCAGTATACTGTGGCATACCAGCAACTGGCTGCTGAGAGGGAGGAGCTGCAGAAGCAGTACTTGCTTCAGACACAGCTCATGGACAGGCTGCAGCACGAGGAAGTTCAGGGGAAGGTGACAGTGGAAATGCACCTGAAGGAACTGCAGCAGACTAAGGTAATAATGAAGAGGGGGAAGTGGAAAGACTGGAGGCAAAATGCTTAATTACACTGCATCCTGTGCAATAGAGGTGAATTAGAGACGAATGATAATTGTCTGGAGCAGAAGCTCTGGTGCTCTTTTTTTTGTGTGTTTGTTTTTGTGGTGCTACTGCTAGTGACTGTTTTCAGTCTGGCTGGTGCAGGTTTTGGTGAGGAGCTTTCTCACTGATGGTCTGCTTCTGTCTTGCAGGAAAGTCTGGAAGCTGTAGCAAAGGAAAACAAAGAGCTGCAGGCCCAGATCAGTCAGTTAGCAGCAGAGCTGGATGGCAGGATGCTGCACAGACTAGAAGGTGTGTAGCTGCAGCTGCTCTCCAGGGACGGGGGGTGGAGCTGGGCTCTCTGGGGTATTCCCTTTT
>PPHD01018482.1:0-14531 GCA_002909625.1 Bambusicola thoracicus
GGAGCAAACCAAAAGAGAAGAAAGCTACAACCACCCTCATGACAAATAAAGATCTCCAACAATTTGAACACTAGTAAAATTGACAAGAAGAATTGATACTTCTCTTTCTGTTCCAGGGTTAGATAACAAAAACAATTATGGAGCTATCAGAATATTAACATATATGTGTGTGGACATATACTGAACTTGTTTTCTTGAGAGAGTTTTTGCATTTCACTGAAAAGTGCCACCAAGATGGCCTGTAATTGACATGAACCAGTGCTGGGCTAGGGAGCATGACAGCAACTGGGGAACACAGGGCAGTGATGTGCCTGCCAGTCAGTCCACGGCCACAGCTCCCTTCAAGAACTCCTGTGCACACGGTCATACATACTCATACGTCCATTTGCTAAACTGAAACTGTGTTATACATGCTTCACCCAACCTTTTTGAATAGGTTGAATAAGGTACAGCCTAATGTATGACCGAGAGACTAACTGAGACTAAAATAGTATTCACATAATTGGATCCCAGCTGTAAACACCATAATATCAGTTTTTGCACTTCTCTGTCCTGCTGTGTTTGTTATACAGGAAGGGAAATCTAAATCATTTCTTTGTGTTTATGAATTCCCAATGTGCATTAACATTCATTGCAATAAACTGGAAAATGCCAAGTGCTATTTAAAAGTTGCTTTTTCCAGACACACTGCACTTCATATTTGCTCCTTTTTCTTGCAGGCTCTGTAGCCACAGAAAGAACTGTGAAGACAACTGGATGAATAATGTACTTAATTTAGAAAGTTCTGCAAGCTTTTGCAACTAGATTTCTAAAATCTTATTATTTTAAAGGGCAGTATTTCAGATTTTTGAGTTTAGGGTAAAAAAATGCATGTTATGGGAATGTTTTCTGTCTTTTTTTTTTTTTTCCTACAAACTAATGGTAACATGTAATGTTTCTAGTTTCTTGGAGCTGAGGAAAAAAAGACTTTTTTATTTATAGAGGTCTATAAAAGGATCTGATTCATTCTCCAAGGATTAATTATTTGATACAAATAATAACCTGTTCTTTACCTGTATCACTGAGAACTATTGCATCGCTCACATGGGAACAGATTAGAGTTTATACTAAAAATCTCCCAGAACCATGGGATAAACAAAGGTCTGTTTGTGGTGACCAGTAACACAACAACACTGGTTGGAGATTTAGTGGAAAGAATGTTAGGAAGAGGGAAATTGAATGCCACTAATTCTTTGGAGCTGAGAAATTGATAAGGCAAGAGAACCTGGCATTTATCCTCAGGATCTCTGTGACTGCAGGCAATCACTGCTCCCACTGGCAAATTCCCAGATTCATACACTCCAGTGTTTGCTAGTGGTTAGAAATACTGCAGCTAGGATGGGAACTTTACAGGTAGGGGCAGGGACAATGCTCCAGCTGAACAGAAAGAAAGTTGTGTCAAGAAATAAGGGTGCCAACAGGCTTGTCGGCTTGTATTCACTTTGTTTTTCTATATGTAATGTTAAAACTCCCATTGGAGGGAATGAACAAGTGGTGAAGGCATCAGGATGGAGTGGATTTTCACATCTCTCCTTTCTATTCTTACCAAAGTTCCATGCAATCCTGTTTGCTAGTTCCTTTTCACAGCCATGCTGCCAAGTTCTCCTGCTATGCTTACACCCACCCAAGCATAGTTAGTGCGGTCAGTGCAGTTTCTCAGGCTTTACAGCAGGGTAACTGACTCAGCCTGAATTATCTCAAAAATAATATGACAGAGTGAAGGAAAAGCAAATGTTCAGAAGCCCCACTACTGTTTTCTAGTGGAGGCTTGTGGAAAAGTTGAAGAGGAGAGGCAGAAATAATTAACTCTTCCTTAAATAATGTAGGATAACTTCCTCGCCTGTCCTCTACTGCCTTGACTTTCTAAATCATTCAAATAGCACAAGTTTGGGGTAGGAACAGAGAGTGAGTTTGGATACTCAGCTAAAGTGGATTTTGTCTCATCAGTATGGCTCCAGAAAGCAAGTTTTAATTTCTGTGTTACCAGGCACTTTGCAGAACCTGGATCTTCGTACAAATAGGCATATATATGTATGAACTGCCACCCAAGGAACTGTGAATCCCAAAGTTTTACTCTTTTGGGAGATATTACATCTGACAGGTGGAAAAAGGATAAGACAACAGCAAAGTGTTCCTAAACCATTAGAACAATAGTCCATGGTTTTTGTTAATGGCAGAGCCTGATTCTGATAGAATGAGAGAGAAAAGCGTGATACACAAAGATAATCAGGGTCAAGCTACAGATATGTAAATGTCATAGTTTGATTTATATTGTTTAGTAAAAACATTCATTTTGCACATTAGCAGCACTAACCCAGCAGGCAAAACCCATAGAACAATTTCCACTACAGATAGCACAATTAGTGAAACATTTGGAAATGTACTACAGCACTATTCCTGCTGTAAGTAAATCCTTGAAAATGGCTGATCCAAATATCTGTAATAGTTGGAACATGTTGTCCACAAACTAGTCCACTCAAGTGTGCCAGGAGCCAAACACCCATGAAGGTTTTCAGCTTAAAGTGATTTAAACATATCCAAGGCAAACACTCTCTAAACCATACTGAAACTGAAAAACCAACAATAGTGCCCTGAAAAAAATGAGCCTCTTATGAACAAAGGATATAATTATCTAAAGGAGCCAGGTCAATCTAAACTTGAAGTTACAGTTAAAATGCTGACTGTTTGCCATAATAGGGAAGTTATGCCAAAGAAACAACTGACTACAGGAAGAAAAAGTCTGATATGTATGATAGCCTTTATAAGCAACCTAAGAATGCCTGTGTAATATGAACGGACAAGAATTTATGATTAGCAACAAAACAATCCTTGTGAAATTTGCAGACTGTCCAAGCACACTGTGCTCCAAAAACGAATGCACAATTAAAAACTTGAAGGACTAAAAATGTATTATCAGTATTCTAAAGCCAAAAATTATTCCTTCCTACTTCTTTTACCACAGAGAGGTATTGAAGATGCTGTCCTTTAAAGAAAAAGAAGGCTGAGAAAAGTAATGATGTAGTCATACAGACCTATTGCTGGAAATGACCATAAGAGTGATTATGAAGGGTATCATGCATGCATAGAATATATACAGATAAACAATTTAACTACCTACTTCATTATAAGTCCTGTTCCCGGCACTGCCACACTGTATAAAAAATTGCAATGCAGTTAATATTGTCCTGCAGTTGCTTTAATTATTACTGTATTGTACTGCATTATTTTTTTTAAATGGACTGTCTAGCTTTCTAGAAATAAGAACAAATTCAGGTAACACTACTAGAGAATGTTTTGTGCTTTTAATGTCTTTCAAATATATACACATTCCATTTTGTAATAGAAAAATATCACTGTGATGGGCTGAGTGGTCACATTAGTACAGGCACTGAACTGAAAAAAAAACACAGAAACAAAAACAAAACAAAACAACAACAACAAAAAAACCAACCCTACAGAAAATAATAACAATGCCCTAGAGCACCAGGAGCAGCACATGGACCTAGTGCTGTGAGACCAAGCTGCATGGCCAAGCAATGTTATGGAATCTACAGGCTTCCTGTTTCCATATTCTCAGCCTCTCACAAATACCAGTACAGTTTCTGAATCTTGAAACCACAATTTGAAATAGTCCTACTTCCACTTTCTTTGATATCACAGCAAGAATGACTTGGAAAGAGATGTACTTGGGTCCAAAAGTTTCCTGAATAGGTGAATGTCTACAGGAATGATTTATAAGAAAATACTCCATGACGAAAACCCTAACTAGCAATATTTTCTGAATTCTTGGAGTGTTTGAAACTTTATCCAACCCTCAGATTTGGGTTTCTGTTACAAAGTTTTGTATTTCTGATCAAGAAAATCATGTTTATTTTACATTAGTACAGTCAGGAAAACCACTAAGTATAGTAGGACATTTTCAAAGAGTGCCACAAATTTTTAACACCACTCCATAAGTATTCTTTGAAATATAACAAAGCACGCATTTCCAAGGGAGAGAAAACAGAGAGAAGGAGAACTTGGAAGTCATTCTTTATAGGAAGTTCATTCAGTAAAGGAAAAAAAAATGCTCTTCCTCACTTTTCCCTGGAGTACACATTTCAGAGGAAAAAGAAAAAAAATAATAAACTTGCAGTAAACTTGCTTTGCTGAATATCCTTCTGGAGAGTTGGGATGGAAAGAAAAAAATGATCATCTGGTGAATTCATTCTCTGTTGATTTTAATTAAAATTCCAGACTTTTAATGAAGTAGAAAGCCCATAAAGAAGGGAAAATAAATGTCACATTTTTCCATAGGAAGACTGGATGAAATACTATGAGAAAAATTGCAGGATTTCTTGAAAGGATTAACATATTTGCTTTTCCTTCGTTAATATGTAAATATGTCTGAATATATGTATATATGTGTACATATGTAAGTATGTAATATATGTATATGTGTATATATGTAAATATGTCCTTGCTTCAACAACTGCACTAATTGCTACAGCTTCTCTAAACCTTTCATTGGTGCTCTGAAAATTCTTCAGATTCTGCCTTTAAACATAATTATTTCTGGACATTTTGAGCAGAGGCAACTCGCTGTAGTAACATTTCTTTCACTCTTTTCAGCACTAGAACCAGAGATATCCATTCGCATTTTGTCTGCGCCTCATCCTGTATGCAAGGGCACACTAAAGGAACAGATTAAAACACTTTGCTTATCACTCATCACTTAACTACAGCAGATGTTGAAAATATCAAGAATCCAGTGAAAAGGTATGATTTATATATTACAGGAGAGTGGATTCAAATTCTGTACTGTGTCTGAAATGTAACAGGCAGAATTCAGTAAGCCTCTATTGTAAGAATACACTTGAATCTTAAATTCATTATCAACATACATTTCTTACCCTCAATTAAAATAAATAAAAAGCTTTAGCAAGCAGTGAAAACAAAAAAATTTCTAGGAAATCACAAGAAAAGTTTTTACAGATGGAATTTAAATCATCATCTGTGCACAGAACACAGAGCTGTTTTGTGAAGCACTTCATTTAGTAGATTAAACCTCTGTCAAACAATTAAACAGTCTTCTGAGCATTCAGAAACAAACAGTATTTGAAGATAGTTAGTTTAGAAGAGAAAATGATCAATAAAACAGAGGACAGTATATCCAGTACAGAGGACAGTATGTCTTATATATATATAAAAGAGCCAGTATATCTGCAAGAACACAACAAGATGAACGGTCTTTACAGAGGAAGATAAAGGTTTGTGAGTCTTTGTAGCCTAGTATGTTTATCATCATTTACTGTTGTCAGTTTAAACCTCCCTTCTGAAACAATGGTATGTATTGTAAGCTGTTCCCATTTTCAGACGAAGCAAATATTTCACAATGGCATTTCAGCTTTTTTCTCCTCTTTTTTTCATCCTACTCCTTCTAATATCAGTTTATCTCACTGTGCTTTCTCCAAGACATCTCAGAAACTATTGCTTCAGATTTGTTTAATTTTAGTATCTGGAGGAGGTTTTAAATCTGAAAATACTGAAAGCCAAGAGAACAAACTTATAAAAATGATTACAGGTCTCAGACTGTGTAACATTTCAAAACCACTGGCCTCTTTACACTAGGCGTTAGAGCCTTCATAGGGTTTCTGCTGATAAGAAATGGTGTTTTTTAAAAGCAGTTTAAAATGCAAGACTCGTCTGCATTCAGAGAGCTCTTGTCAGTGTGGAGGGCTGACCCCTGCTAGCAGCCAAGCACCTACCTGACTACTTGCTTGATCCCTGCTCCACAGGGAAATAAATACAAAAACAAAAAGAACAAGTATGATAAAACTTGTGCGTTAAGAAAAATACACTTACAAAATACTCGTGGGTATAACAGACTGGATTTGAGGAATTTAACTTTATTTGTTGACAGTTACCGGAAATATTTAATTACTCATTTAGGTAATGAGGAATGTCTTTTCCCTCTTCCAAGCTCAGCATCAGTCTGGGTTCCTCTTCTCCCTGCTTTTTGTCACCACAGTTTACACACAGTCCCTTCATGGAGGCAATGAGTAAAGTGGGGTTGTGTTCAAGATGTAGTTTCTCTCTGTAGCTCCTTCTTGCACTTTTTCTATGTGCTGATGTGACTGCATTCCCTTTGGGTGTGCACTTGCTCCACCATGGAGCAGCTCCTCCTCATTGGGCCATAGTGTTCCCTCTGTTGCTTCTCTTTTCATTTCCTCCTCTCTTCCCTTTCCCCTTGGTGTTTTTGGCTCTTCCTGGTTTTACCAAAGCGCTACTAACTTAGCTGATGAGCTCAGCTGTGTCATGTGGGGGTCTGTTGTGGAGCTGGTTGAAAACAGCTCTGCCCACCCCCTGGCCTCTTTCCACAGACACCACTCTTGCAACAGTCATGCTATCAAAACAAAAGATGAAATGTGCCTGCTTTGTTTGGTTACATTAAATTAGGTTTGAGCTAAGAAGGCATAGTACAGTTTAGCTTCTACACTTCAAAAGTACCCGAGTATGAGTCCACAATGTACAGCTACTCATTAGTCTTTGCAGGTGCTTCAGCTAGGTCTGCTGAACTCACTGAATTGTTTCAATAAAAGCACCTCCCCTATGAAGAAAGGTGCTGGGCTTGTTTAGCTTGGAGAAGAGAAGGCTCTGGGGAGACCTCACTGTGACCTTCCAATATTTGAAAGGAGCATATTGCACTCTACAATTTCCTGAAGGGAGGTTTTGATCCGGAGGGGTTTGGCCTCTTCTCCCAGGCAACAAACAGGACCTGAGGAAACGGCCACAAGTTGCTCCAGGGAAGATTTAGATTAGACATAAGGAAAAACTTTTTCTCTCAGAGAGTGGTCGGGCACTGGAATGGCCTGTCCAGGCAGGTGGTGGAGTCGCCATCCTTGGTGGTGTTCAAGAGGCGTCTGGGTTAGGGGCTATGAGATATGGTTTAGTAGCTGTGGTAGTAATGGTGATGGGAGGATGGTTGGACTAGATTATCTTGTAGGTCCTTTCCAACCTTGTGATTCTGCCAGTCTGGTCATATTAGTCATATTCTGCTGTCATGTGCCATTTTATCTCACCCAAGATTATTTGTTCCATAACTTTCTCTGGTACTGAGGTCAGGCTGACAGTCCTGTAGTTCCCTGGATCCTCCTTATGGCCCTTCTTGTAGACGGAAGTCACATCGGCAAGCCTCCAATCCCCTGGGACCTCTCCAGATAACCAAGAGCGTGGAGAGCAGCTCGGCAACCTCCTCTGCTAGCTCCTTCAGCACGCTAGGTGGAGCCCGTTTGGTCCCATGGACTTGTGACAGTCCAGATGGAAGAGGAGCCCACCAACTGTCTCCACCTGAATCACTGGGGGTGTATTCTGAGTAGCATCCCAGACTTCCAGATCAGGGCATAAAGTGCCCTGAGGATGTTCCGTTGAAGACAGATTACTCTGTGGTACTTCCGTATCCGATGGGATTTCTCTTGCATCCACACTCACTACTGAGGGTCTTACTGTGGTTCTCATAAATCTGTCCTCACACAGTTATTCTTACAGTGATCTTTTCTGTAGAGGCAAGGTGTTGGATGACAAACGCCATAAACCTCTGCATACATAGATAAGTTGGAAACCAATGATGAGTGATGTTCCCAAAGAGTCTGTATTGGAACCAGTGCTGTTTAACATCTCTGTCAGTGACACGGGGAGTGAGATTGAGTGCACCTTCAACAAGTTTGCAGACACCACCAAATTGAGTGGTGTGGTTGACACGTTGGAGAGAAGGGATTCCATCCAGAGGGACCTTGACAAGCTTGAGAGGTGGGTCCATGCAAACTTCATGAAGTTTGACAAGGCCAAGTGCAAGATCCTGTACGTGGGTCAGGACAATTCCAAACATGAACACAGACATGGTGACAAGTGGATAGAGAGCAGCCCTGAGAAGGACTTAGTAGGTATCAGTGGATGAAAAACTGAATATGAACAAGCAATGTGTGCTTGCAGCCCAGAAAGCCTGTTCTACACTAGGCTGCATCAGGTCAAAGGAAATGATTATCCTGCCCTACTCTGATCTCGTGAGATTCCACCTGAAGTACTGTGTTCAGCTCTGGGTCTCCCAGGCATAAGAAAGACTTGGACCTGTTAGATAGAGTCCAGAGAAGGTCTGCAAGGATGATAAGAGGGCTGAAGCATCTCTCCTATGAAAACAGGTGAGAGGACTAGGTTTGTTCAGCCTGAAGAGGAGAAGGCTCTGGGGAGACATTACAGTGGCCTTTAAGTACCATGGGCTGCCAAGAGAGGTGGTGGAGTCACCGACCCGGGAGGTGTTCAAGGAACATTTGGATGTTGTGTTGAGGGACATGGTTTAGTGAGAACCATTGGTGATGGGTGAATGGTTGGACTGAATGATCCTGTGGGTCTTCTCCAACCTTAGCGATTCTATGATTCTATGAAAAGGGAGCCTATAGGAGATTTAGATTAGATATGAAGATGAAATTTTTCACTATGAGGGTGGCAAGAGGTACAGGAAGAGGCTGTGCTGAGAAGCTGTGGATGCCTCATGTGCAAGACCAGATTGGATGGGACTTTGGGCACCATGGTCCAGTGTGAGATGTCTCTGCCCGTGGCAGGGGATTGGAACTAAACTGGCTTTAAGGTCACTTCCAACACAAATCATTCTTTGATTCTATGGTTCTGGGTTTTTTTTTAGACTTTACCCTGTAATTCATTTTGAGGTAGAGACAAAATTATTATGAGCATAGAACAGAATCCTAAAAATATTTTTCATGTGGTCAATACTTTTGAAAAAGAGATGTTGGCTTTGGGGGATGAAAATATGAAGGCAGCAGAAATCCCTGCAGTGTTGCTGTGTTCAGCCATTGCAGAATTTCCGTCTGCTGTTCTGCATGCCAACCATTTGCAGTGCTGAACGAAAATGACAGCAATTTTAATAATAATAATGCAATTACACTTTGAATAATTGTGCATATTGTACTGTATTCAAAAGCTTTGACTTTGACTTAGAGCAGCAGCAGAAAATGTTTTGATTCTACAAAGCACAGTATGAAGACTTTCATCAGCCTACAGCCTTCAAGCTCATAAGTCTCTTTCCAGAAATAGGTTGACTCCTTCTACCAAATACAGAACACCTAAATCAAAACTCTAAAGTTTAGATGTCTGCTATGTATATCATTCAGCATACTGAGTACTGCAATTAGTCATCCCTTCCTGGTGATAATTGCTAGAAAAAGTTTAGTCTTCAGGAACAACGTGTCTCTCCTCAAAACCCATCAATCATTTAAAAAAATTGCAGATTACATAAAACATTCTACATACTTAGAATCTGTTAAATTTTATTGCTACATCTAGCCTGACAACCAGAGTTCACTAGCATTTTAGTAATCCAAAAGAAATTTAAATTATGTGAATTTGCTAATTTTATTAACAATATTATTCTTACCATGCTTTTGCTGTTTCCTTCATTTAAGCACCTGAACATCAGATTTAAGTGAGTCATTAGCATCCCAGTTAAGTATTATTTGATAAGATAGATTTCTGCAGGCAAAGATTTTGATTTTATGCTCATTATTTTATACACTTCTAAATCTTTATATAACTGGCATGAATGAGATATTAGATAAAAAACTAAAGCAACCAACTGGCTTGCAGTTTTACTTCTGCAGATACAAACACTTTTGCTGCTGTTTTGCCACTTTTTATTAGTAATGCATTTATTTTTGCTTTTGAATGGAGCACACTGCTTGTCCTATCAAAGCATAATAATTGTAAGTAATGGTTTAGGGCAGTCACAGACATCAAGGTAGCAGTAGCTCCTGGCGGCTGCAGTAAATTGGAAAGGATGCTGTGGCAAAACCCAAAGACTGTGTTAATCTTAAAGCAAGAAGTGTGGGGAAAAGTTGGAGGTATGGTTTCTCCTGTGAGGGTACAATTCCAAGCTAACAAGTTGCTTCCTGTGAAATTTTCAGCCTCCATTGATCTATCCATATGCACGTTGCCATAAGAACACAGGAAAAAGGTGCCTGGAATGAAACAGCCTGAAATTGTCTGTGTTTCTGTTTATCTGGGGACTTGAAAGGGCTAGTTAATGAACAACAAAGAGGTCTGTTAATTATTGATCACAATAATAGTTGTGTGCGTGCATGATGGCAAAAGCAGTATGTAACATAGTGAAAAATTTAAAAGGGATTTTTTTTAAAGTTGTATTTAACTTTCTCAGAGAAGTTGATGTTGATAATTGATTAATGTTACAATACGCCCTTACACATAATGTAACACTGTTAGGCTAAAATGCTGAGCCACATGAGTAATTTGCACAGAATGATGTTAAAGCCACTGAGATGAACTAGCAAAGGTAACAGTATACTTCTCAGTTGTTGTCAATCTCGAGAATCTCAAACTAGAAAGCAACAGCATTAAGATATTCCTATATCAGGAGATTACCTTAATACTCTGATTTTTCAAAGCCATGGTCAGTATCCTGCAGCTGCATTCGATACACATTGTATGGACTTTGTGCAGGTATGTGGGGTAGTGAAAGGAAGTTCTGTGCTGCACAGGACAGGAAATCCCACTGACAACCTCAACTAATTATACTGTTATTTTGTGCTACTGTAGAGCAGGTATGTTTGACCATAAAATGTCGTATGTCATGTAGATGTCATGTGTTTTCCTTAAATGAGCCTTGGAAGTCAACATTGCTGGAAGAAGCAAAGCTGGCTTCACGTGCTCTTCTTTCTGGGTTAGCAGGACTTGCTATTCATCTTTTTTGCATCATCATCAGACATCCATCTAGACATTGGCTATTGTCATGAAGATCTGCACAGAAAATTATGCCACAGTGCTAGCAAGGAGAAATCCTAAATATCTTGTCATAAAACAAGGTCAGTGCAATGAAGTCTGTTTCACTGCATTCAAAACTGGCAGCCATACAAGGTGCAGTCTTCTATCAGAAGGCAGATTTTAAACAGGGCAATGACATTTCCACTATTTCACTATAAAAAGCAGTAAGTCAGAGAGGAGCTGGCTTTAACCTGGCATTGAGCAATGTGCAGTAAATACTCAGAATATTGTTATTTCATATATTCCACTAGATAAATGTTTCCAGTCTTACTGTAGCTATTGTTGCTATGGTTCCCTACAATTAAATACATGTTTATTTCCAGAGTCCCTATTCCTGAAGCTACCTCATATGACTAGGAAGTGAAAGGATATGCAGGTTTGAAATCTTAATTCTCCAGAATGGGGGAATCTAGGGTCTGCTGATTTAGACTATTACAAAATAATGGCCTCAAATATACTATCAGGTGGTTTAAAAGTGTGATTTAAGGCTTTGCAATGGAATATCTTGTAAGTACAAAAGCTTAGCTCTGAACAAGCTGGTTCACTTAAAGAATACATAAGGTGCATCTTGGTAATAAAACATGTTACTATGCAGAACCTTTTCAGCTCAATCCATGCCAGTTAGCACAGATTCCTGGAACAGTACTGTTTGCTCTTCTGCATGGGCAGTCTTGTCCTGATTCAAAATAACTTTCAGTGCTCTAATGCATTCTGAGATACAGGCTTCCTTCCTGGAAGTAGCAGGATTGTGTCACTGTGGTTCTGCACCATCACAAGTAAACTCAGCTCCATGTTACTCTTGCCTCACTGCTTTCAGTACATAAATAAGTTTATATGGAGTCCCTTGGGTGGCCTTGCTCTAATCCTGTACTGGATCTGTCCTATGTTAAAAATACATCTGTCAAGGTACAACATTTCAGTGTCTCTCCCAACAAGGTACAAAGCTGCTTCTCTCCATTTTGTTTTGTTTCTGCATCTGAGAACAATGCAGGAGGCAAGTCACCCCCACAGAGCTCCAAGAGGACTGACCTTAGTGTTTACTCTGTCATCCTCATGGTGAATGCTGCATAAAAGCCCAGCATAGCACACAAAGTGCAAAACCCACAATTTAGCTTAACCTTTTCTGCCCTATACAGTTGAACAGACTCTAGTTAAAATCTCTCTCCATTTGTCTTTTGCAGAACAGGAGAGTTTTCAATTCAATCTCTTGTTCTTCCTTTTCCGTGCGTGCTGACCTAAGGATGTTCCATGCAGCAGAATTGCATAGAGCAAACAATTTTTTTTGTGGGGACAGAAATCAACCATGTTTATTTATATAGCCAGACTAATCACCACAACTTTCTGATGGTCACCATGTGTCTGGCAAGCTTTAGTTGCAGTATTCTGGGAAGCTGCCGCCTTGCTTTCTCCCAGGCATTACCCTTTGCAGCACTGAATGAGAGAGGCAGCACTGGGAGATAATGAAAATACAGCTTCTCTACCTATGTTTTAAAACAGCTGAACTTTTGTTCCTTTTTTATTCTTCCTGTTCTCATCCCGCAAATTTAGGAACTGTTTGAGACTGTTCTTTATGCAGACTAAAACTGAGGTGAAACATTTGTAAGAACCAGTGCTGCATGCATTTTCACATGAACTATTGCACTTAGAAACAAATGCTATTTAAAGTGGATTGTCCCAGGAGTCCTTCCTAGTTCGCACAATGCACTTTCTCAGAAGGGGTTCAATTTCAGGTCTCGAACTTGTCCCACGCTCCTAGGCCTTTGGGGCCAAAGAGTGTGGCAGAATCATTAAATCCAAGCCCTAGATCGTACCTGGTGGTCTGACAGATCAGTTTTGAGCCATTCAAAAAACAAAGTTTGCATATCCAAGAGGGGAATCAAACTTCCTCAACTGAAAATTGACCCCCTACTATACATAGGAGTAGAAGAGGTTCTCTGTTCACTTCTGGGAAAGAAAGCAACTGTCCTTCCCAAACAGTGCTTCAAAGTAGACACATACTTATAAAAGGGAAGAAATTCAAAAGAGCAAACTGAAATCTATGAAGATTTTTGTTATCCTTACTGGTTTTTCATGGTGTGATTCTATAAACAATCTGGAAGCTGAAGAACTTCAATAGAAATCTGATTTAAACCTTGTAGTACAAAAAATTTGTTTTTTTGTGCAGAGCGCCCAGTTTGGAAAGGTATTGACTTTGTCCTGTCATTGACTGGGGCTTGAAGCTGATAGGATATGTGAGGGACATATAGAGAAGGGTTAAACAGTATCTTGCAGAATAAAGGGTTTTGTTTTGAAAGTTTTCTTATTTATCTAGTATTATAGAATTATCTGGCAAAAATTGAAGGTGTGACAGCAGTGTGTCTCATCTCCAGTCAATAAGGCTGTGCTGATTTATATCTCAAGGGGAACCCATGATGACAATAATGGTCTAAAACCTGTTATTCTCTGCTGCAGTCTCACAAAAATTTCTTATCAGAGATTTTAATTCTGACTTTAAAAAGCATTGTTACTATTTTGCTATAATCAGGAATGTCATGCATCAGCTATTTATGAGGATTAAGAATACAGAAAATCAAAGAACAAGACCTTACTGTAGCTCGGTTTTGGTAGCATCAACATTAACATATGCATTTTCAGCATGGAAGACAGAAGTCATGGATTCTCAGGAATCACTTTTCCAGTGTTTTGAAGGAAGAAGACAAAATCACCCTCAGTGTCATTTAAAGAGGTGATCCAAGACAGCCAGCATGGCTTCACCAAAGGTAGATTGTGCCTGATCAATCTGGTGGCCTTCTTTGATGGAGTGATGGATTCAGTAGATGGGGGAAGGGCAACGGATGTCACCTACCTGGACTTCTGCAAAGCCTTTGACATGTTCCCTCACCACATCCTTCTCTCTAAATTGGAGAAGTATGGATTTGAAGGATGGACTGTTTGGTGGATTAAGAACTGGTTGGCTGGATGCCGGCAAAGGGTTGTGATCAATGGTTCTATGTCTGGGTGGAGGCTGGTCACAAGCGGTGTGCCTCAGGAGTCGGCCTTGGGACCAGTGCTCCTCAAAATCTTCATCAGTGACATAGATGATGGCATCGAGTGCACCCTCAGCAAGTTTGCAGATGACACCCAGCTGAGCAGTGCAGTTGCTACATTGGAGAGAAGGGAAGCCATCCAAAGGGATCTGGACAGGCTGGAGAAGTGGGCCTATGAAAACCTAATGAGGTTTGACAAGGCCAAGTGCAAAGTGCTGCACTTGGGCTGGGGCAATCCCAGATATATATATACAAACTGGGAGAAGAATCCCTTGAGAGCAGCCCTGTGGAGAAGGACTTGGGGGTTCTGGTAGACGAGAAACTGAGCCAGCAGTGTGTGCTTGCAGCCTGGAATGCCAACTATGTTCTGGGCTGCATTAAAAGAGAAGTGGCCAGCAGGGAGTGGGAGGTGATTGTCCCCCTCTACTCAGCTCTTGCAAGGCTTCATCTGGAGTACTGCATCCAGGCCTAGGGCCCCTGGTACAAGAAGGACGTGGAACTCTTGGAATGGAGGCCCATTAAGATGATCAGAGGGCTGGAGCACCTCTCCTATGAAGAAAGGTTGAGGGAACTGGGCTTGTTTAGCTTGGAGAAGAGAAGGATCTGGGAAGACCTCATTGTGGCCTTCCAGTATTTGAA
>PPHD01018483.1:1872-14530 GCA_002909625.1 Bambusicola thoracicus
TCTTAGAGGTCTTTTCCAACCTTAACGATTCTATAATTCTATGATTCTAATCAAGCAAAACTAATGGTTCTTAAGTATGTACCTCATTATAAAAAGACAGGATTTTGAGTGTACAAAACCAAACTATGGGCTAACTTCTGCTCTGTTAAAGGCAGAAACTTTATATATGTATAAATATATATATATATTTGCTAAGTGGGTGATAACTAATAGTAACGAAAGAGACTCATTAGACCCAGTTCACTTATTTCAATTCCAAGGCAAAGTGGTCTCTTTTGCAGTATGTTTTCCAGCACTTCTCTGTAGTTGATAGCACAGCAGCTGTGTTTTGTTGGGACTACTCACTTGCCAAAAGTTTTTGCTGTTAAACATCTGAGATAAATATCTAAGATTTTATTTTTTCTTTAATTATATTGAATGTATGTGAATTTAAGTAGGATTACCTCTTTAATAAAGTCAAAGTGGAACTTAGGAGAATCAAAAACATTTTGTAGTTTAAGCTGAAAATAGCAAAAAGTTTTCATTATGTTGTCTAGGAACAAAATAAAGATGTGAAAACTGTTCAGTGTTTATGAGAGGGGAGCACAGAGAGGCGGTAACTCTGGTAACTTCTTTTTCTCCGCACCTGACTAAGACAGGATCTATGATGGATGCTCCAAAACTAATGCCTCCTGTTTTTTGATGATGTCCCACGACATCAGAGGCAGATGTTGGTGGCATGGGAGTAGAGGTCGAACTGTCCCACCAATATTCCATTGCATTTGTTGCCACGTGACAGATGGCAGCAGAGGGCCAGTCTGACAAAATGGCACATGACATGGAAGAGCGTATGTGTGTCACTGAATTCTTCCACGTGGAAAAAAATGGCACCCATTGACATTCATTGGCACTTGCCGCACATTTCTGGAGAGCAAACAGTGGATGTGAGTACAGTGAGGCAGTGGATGGTGTGTTTCAGCAGTAGCGACAGTGGGTTAACCTCCTCCGGTGCAGATTTTTAGGAGCGTGGCATGCAGCCTCTTCTTCATCACTGGCAAAAACACATAGCTAATGGTGGTGACTGTGTTGAAAAACAGTGTTTTGTTTTGTAGCTGAGCATTTGCTCTGTCAAGTAATGTTGTGCTCTTTGTATCTGTTATCATTTCCATGGAAATAAATAGGAAGCATTACTTTCAGAATAACCTCTGTATATGTTGTGTTTACAAGAATGCAACTTACTGTATGTGTCTCTAAACAGTTATTCTGTTTCCTTTTCTCTTTATTCTCTTCTACTACTTAGATACTTAGTATTCATCTGTCTGCTAAGTTGAGATAATAACTCGACTTCTTTATGGTCACAATGGCCAAGATGGCTACCAGTGGCCATTTCACCCATGAGGCTCTCTTTTTTACAAGCAACAGATGTAAGGGGAGCACATTTCCTAGTTGGCTCCTTTAGTACCTGTACCAAGAAGTTATCACCAAGGTGTTGAAGGAATCTGCTGGAGCTGTTTGTATCAGCTGTATGATATTCCCTGTTAATGTCCGGCAAGTTGAAGTCACTCATAAGAACAGAAGCAGCTGATCTAGAGGAGGGTATCTATTAGTTCCAGTCATCAGTGTCATTGTCCTGACTACATGGCCCAAGCAGTGTTCCAAAACATCTCCTTTATTTGCTTGTCCTTTAATCCTTACCTAGAGGCTGCCAACTGTGCCATCACCAGCTGCCAGCTCTGTACAGCCCAGCCCCTCCCTCACACACAGACACCCCCCCACCTCACCTGCCCTGCCTGTCCCTGCAGAAAGGCCCAGAACGGTCCATTGCGACACACCAGCCACAGGGCTCTGCCCACCAGGTTTCACTGATGCCAGTGATGTCGTGGCTCTGGGACTGAGCCAAGGCTTCTGGCTCCTCTCACTTGTTTCTCAGTGCATGCTGCATGCCTCGATGTAGCAACATTCCAACGGTGCTTCACCGTAGCCAGCACCTGCTGGAGCAGACTGCAGGATCTCTAGCATATAGTCCCTCAAATTTCAGCATACCATCCCATAGCTCATCACTGGTGAGTCTGGTTTTGTCCCTGTTACCTCTTCAAATCTTGTTTAATCTCTATCAATCAACCCCACCAAGACCTGCACAAAAATCCCTTTCCTCTTCTGAGAAAGGCGCATCCCATTTAGGCATCAGCAGGCCTGGTGTCGTGTAGATCATCCCAAGATCAAGGAACCCAAAATTCTGCTAGTGACACCAGTTTTGGAGCCACAGGTGGATCATCTGGTTCTGCCTGTGCCTGTCAGTATTGTTCCCTGCTACCAGAAAGATAGAGGAGAACAGTAACCTATTACCCCAAGGTTCTGGAGTCCCTTTTGAATTCTCTTCTATTTACTACTTCATGGCTTCTGACATTAAAAACCAATAACGAATAATAATCAGAGGGCCATTACCAGGATAGTGAGATTTCCAGTCACATTTCTTACCCAGGCCCCAGCGAGACAGCAGAATTCCATACAGAAGATCTGATCAGTACGTTGGGCCCTTTGTTCCTCTGAGAAGGGGGTCCACTTGTGACAACAACCCTGCTTTTGTTCCTGATGGAGATGGTCATTTTACTGGGGACAGGCTGAGTAGGCCTGAGGAGACCTCTCCAGCCTGAATGAACCTTCATGCACACCATTGTTAGCCCATCTATCGAGTTCCAGAGCCTCATACCTGTAGCATGAGGGCACTTGGCAGGGTTAGATAGGTGGGGGGGAATCCATCTGCTGCCCATCTATCTCTTAGGTCCCATCCTTCTGCCTGGGGGCAGAGGGCAGGGGATCTTTCATTTCTTGTGCTGTGGCCAGCTAAGACATCCATCTCAGGGACTGCAGGACACAATCCCACAAGTTCATCTCCTTCTTCGACTCCATGATTCTTCTCTGCCTGCCCGCCTCTTCCCAGAGCTCTGTCCCCGGGGTGAGCAGTTTTGACTGCCCTGACTGCCAACCCTGACCCAGTGCTCCTCAGGGCTGCCTCTGTCGATGTGGGCAATGGCTGCCATCCCTGCTGACCCCCCACACTGTATCAGCTGCTCCCTGACTGCTGCTGTCTCTCAGTGGGTCTCTACTCCCACTTGGTAAGTTTTCACACCACTGGATCTTGATGTTTTGATGGCAGAATGAGTGTTTTGGCTATTGTAATCTATACCTACGTACGTAATCTATGTATTTCAGCATAATTGCAGATTCTGATATGTCAATGCAAGTCTCAACAAGGAGTGTTTCTTATAACTTTGTATTGAAGGGAGGAATGGTACTGTTATCATGGGCGCTGGTTCTGTTGCATCCAGGTGATCAATGCATCATCAGCTGTATCATGGCTTTCTTCAAAGTTGCCAAGTGTCTTCCAATCTAACAAGCACAATCATGGGGTGTTTTGTTTGTTTGTTTGTTTGCTGCAGTGGTAATTCCTGCATCTTTGCAACAGTTTTTGCAGTCTTTATGTCATATGTTTGCCATTTTTTTTTGCTATAGATTATCTGCAGTATACTTTCTGTAACATCACTGAACTAAACTCAGGGTTAAGGAGCTGAATATTTTTGATGCGACAAGACAGCTGTTCTCTCTTTGATAGAAATTGTTTATCTAGGAAGCAGATGTGTGGGGTACTTTATTATTCAGAATTTGATTTCCATGGCAAATAGTTTTGCGTTATCGCTACTGAGGATTTTCATACATTTTTAACAGAAAGTTATCCTGATGATTTGTTCACCTTCCTTTTGAAAATCAGTCCAATAAATCCTGCAGGACGTACTTGTGAGATGGTATTATTATGTCTTTTCACAGTAAGAGCACCAGGGAAAGATACATTCCTGGCACAAGTTCAATCAGAATATGTGGTTATGGGAGTCTTATTTTACATATGAATGAACTAGCAACAGAATTGTTGTTAATGAAAGGAACTGGAATCTTCCAAAGCTGGAGTTCTTTTTACTTTCCCAAACCATTAAATAATACAGGCATTGGCTGTGGATTTGTCAAATGCTTTTGCTGAAGAGTGAGCATTTCTACTTTTGGTGAGTCTTTCGGTTTTCAAAGAAAAATATTATTTGGCCATCATTTCACAGTTCAAACTTTAAGGCAGTGCAAGCAAACACTGCTACTGAAAGGAGTGGTCTATATACAATTTTCCACAATCCCTCCCTGTTCACTCCCATGCCTTTTTTTCTGCTCACACAGATGTTTTCATATCCAAGCACTGAAGTAGTTAAAATTAACCAGGCAAAACCAAGTGAGTAAATGAATAAAGGTTAACTGTGACCCAGATCAAATCTCTGATCCTTTTCAGCACATAACTCCATGTACACTCCTATCGGTTGAAAGGATAAGGCATATCTGACAGAGGAGTCTGACAAGCAGCAGGATTGCTTCTTTCAGCCACAGCGCTTTTGGCTTATGACATTAAAGCATTAAAGCGTAACCTCTGAGGGATTTGTTTCACTTTCTGTCTTGGTTTAATTTTACTGCTAGCATGTTTTATGCTCATATCACAAAAAGCATCTCTATAAGTACTTATAAATGTGTTCTCTAGGAAGTGAGTTATAAAGCTATAATAATGCATCTATTAGAGCATTAAAACCAGAGTTGACAGAGGGACTGGGGAAGATACTAGGTCCCTATGTTGTTTTTTGCCCAACAGAGGAAACTGTTAATGATTCCACTGAGCAAAAAATTACATTATGAGCTTCACCCTCCATCAAACGACTGTCCTAGTAAATATTTTCTTGTGTATGGGATTCTCTTGGTAGTGATGGATCTCAGTTGTCAGCAATCTCTCCTTCTGCTTGTGCCCACCCTTCCACAGCTCTCTGTGTTGTGCTGACCTCAGCATTTGTGTGGGCATTCAGAAAAGCAGATTAGAGAGCTGATCCAGCTTAAAAAATAACCTGCCCGTGAAGACCCTGCAGCTGGACCAGTTTGCCAGTCTAATTTACACTGTTCACAAAAACGGTGTTTCTGGCACAGCTCAGAGTGTAGCGACTGTTTAAGATAAGCCTACTGCTGAAACATTTGTCTTTAGACTACGTCCCTGTATTTATACTTCCTTCACTATGTTAGTATATCTCACTTTCCATGTGCATGATCAATGGAGTAAATCTCTGCCTGGCTTTACTAACATGAGCATTTGTGAAAAAGTTACCAATTCTCTAATGATTCTTATCAAGTGGCTGAAATCAGGACAGCATAAACATACAGGAGTTAAACCATCTAAGACCTGGATTTACCAGAGTGAAGGGTGCCACCTATAACTCCAACACTTCAACATCTGCAGTTTGTTTGCCCAGTGAGCATCTTGACTGCAGGATGGACTTGCTGCCTTTTGATAGCTCCATATGTAATTTGCTATGCAGGCTGCCTGTTGTACAGGACTAGTTTTCTTATCAAAGACAAGGTTTTTTTTTTCAGGATGGTCTCAGTTGCATTGCTAAGTAATTCAACGTTGTTTTTCTTTACAAGTTCCTAAAATACTTCAGTGCACAATTAATTAAGCCTTTTGCCAAGGTCTGATTTTCTTCATCTAGGGCAATTCTATTCCAGTAAAAGCAAAATTCTATGATGGAGTTACAGCCTCTGTGGATCAAGAAAGGACAAGTGATGTTGTCTACCTGGTCTTGTGCAAGGCCTTTGACACAGTCCTGCACCACATCCTTATCTCTAAATTGGAGAGAAATGGAACGGAAAGATGGACAAGCCGAAGGATAATGAATTGAATGGATGATTGCAGCCAAACATTTGTAGTCAAGAGCTCTATGTCCAGATGGAGGTCAGAGATCAATAGTGTCCCCCAGGAGTCTGTCTAGGAAACAATGCTCTTCAGCATCTTCATTAATGACCTGGAAAGTGGGATCAAGAGCACCTTAGCAAGTTTGCTGATTACACCAAGCCGAGTGGTACACTTGATCTGACAAAAGGAAGGAATGGCGTCCAAAGGGACCTGGATATGGATAAGCTTGAGAAGTGGGTCCAGGAGAACCTTCTGAGATTCAGCAAGACCAAATTCAAGGTGTTGCACTTGGGTTGGGACAATCTCAGATATATGTACAGACTGGGGCCTGCAGGGAAGGACATGGGAGTCAAAAAAATGGACATGAGCCAGCAGCGTATGCTTACAGCCCGAAAGGCCAACAGTATCCTGGGCTGCATGAAAAGAAGGGTGGCCAGCAGAGCGAGGGAGGTGATTGTCCCACTCTACTCTGGACTTGTGAGACTCCATCTGGATGCTGTCATCCAGGCCTGTGGCCCCCAGAACAAGAAGGATGCAGAACTGTTGAAGTGGAGGAGGGCCACAAAGATTATCAGAGGGCTGGAGCATCTCTCTTACAAACAGAGGCTGAGAGAGCTGAGCCTAGAAAAGAGTTCAGCCTAGAAAAGAGAAGGCTGCGGGGAGACCTCATTGCAGCCTTCCAGCAATTGAGGGGAACTTATAAACAGGAGAACATCTGACTTTTTACATGATTTGATAGTGACAGGAGAAGATGAAATGGCTTTAAACTAAAAGAGGGGAGATTTAGATTAGACATCAGGGTGGAAATTTTTCAGAGGGGTTTTGAGACACTGGCACAGATTGCCCAGAGAAGCTGTGGATACTCCATCCCTGGAGGTGTTCAAGGCCAGGTTGGATGGGCCACGGACAGCCTGATCTTGTGCGTGGCAGCCCTTTCCATAGCAGGGAAGTTGGAACTAGATGATCTTTGATGTTCCTCCCAACAGAAGCCATTCTGTGATTCACCTCAAAATTTCCAACTGGATCTCTTTTAGAGTGTAATGTCCTTCTCTGTGTTTGAGGGAGAGCAGACCACTTTCAGTCTCTGTATTAGCTCTTAGTAAGTCATTGATAATTTAATTTTCTCCTAACAATGCTTAACTGTTGGTGTTTTTTCATGCTGTAAATTTGCAGCCTAGTGAAATGTATCTGTCTTGCTTTGACAAGTAGTTTGTCCCACTGCCCTCTTTTCTTCTTCCCACGGAGAAGTGCTCATCTCGATCTTTTACAGTGCTTTCTGTAGTTTCTTACATTTCGTGTCAGAAGGCGTAGATAATACATTCAGACAAGTAATCCACATTTGGAAAGAAAAAATAAATAAATAAGCTATAAAATAATGCCAGTTCTGTAAACAGGCTTCATACTGTGCTCTAATGATTATTCCCTGATACCCGTACTGCATCTCCGCAACCCTTAATGTCTCTGCTTTTATGTCAGTATCACCTACCATTCCTCTTCCTTGACAGCATCTCTCTTGCTTTCTTGCAGAAATATTTTTGGTTAAACCAGGCAACCAAAGCAAACACAAACCTTCTCTGAGTTACTAGTGTGAGTCATTTCTTTTTTTTTTTTCCAAAAAGAATATCTTTTGAGTTAATCCTCTGCAGTACAGCTACTGGAATCCAGATATTTTGGTATTTATTGCTTAGCGATGACCTTGAATGGTAATGAATCTCTGGTTAAGAAAATCTTTTCTTATCATTATTATTATTATTGAGGACAACTGGCATTCAGACTGGTATTTCTATATGACTTTGCTCACACTTTTTTCATTTGTTAGGAGTTAGATGATTTTAATTATTCCTTGATTTATTCAGGGGCATGCTTAAATTGCCCTT
This sequence comes from Bambusicola thoracicus, assembly GCA_002909625.1. Classification (NCBI taxonomy): domain Eukaryota; kingdom Metazoa; phylum Chordata; class Aves; order Galliformes; family Phasianidae; genus Bambusicola; species Bambusicola thoracicus. Next base: position 9,493 of record PPHD01018483.1, read on the forward strand.
GTAGTAAATATATATGCACGGTTTAATCTGCATTTAGTGCAGAACGGCCCTGGTTTTCTCCAGGGGGGCACACAGAACATTCATCTCTTCTGAAGGGTTTTCAAGCCCTGTGTTATTTCATTTTTGCCCTCTGTCTTATGGTATGCTTGTCACAGGCCTACTCCCTGTAGTTAGACGTTTTGTACTGCCACAATACAAGAAGACTTTCCACGTCAAAAGAGTAAAGTTTACATTGATTTTTAAGATTATAAATCAAGAGAAAATACACAGATGTGAGTGAAACAATACATGGCAGTGACAAAATTGGTCAGAGCAGGCAGGCAGCAAGCAGTGTTCTCAGCACAAGAGTTCCTTCATATTTTCTAGGTTTGGTAAGAATTTTTTAAAAGTACTAAAATACTTACATTTTATCATTTGTGTAGCCTCAATTTATTTTACATTAAGAACTGGGTCAATTGTGAGGCACACAGCTCATGGCACTAGGAAAAGTTGGTAAAATGGTGGTTCTGAGGAAGCAGTGGTAGATATGCACATGAAGTGCCAGAAATGTTTCATCAGGTGGCAAATAAAGAAATGAATAAAGAGATTAATTTCAGGCTCTGTTCCTTGTAAAGCAGTCTCAGTGGAGAAGCATCTCTAAACACAGTCATGTTGGCAAACGAGTCTGTACCTTTTGATATGATCAGCATCCAGTAATAGCATATAAACTCGGTTGCATTTTATTTAACAGCTTTAAACCTAAAATGAATTGGATTGGCTCCTACTGTTGCCCAACTTTCGATTTCCCATGTACTTGTACAAGAATGAAGGACTCCAAAAGGATGACATCAACATCTGTGTGCTGTTTAAGGAGTAGCCTAAAGCTCACCAGCATGAAATGATAAGTTTAGGAGACTGCTTTCAATCCCATTCATTCCTCCCTAGGGTTTACAGTCCTCCAGTGATGGTTAGCATCCCTCCCATTCTCCCAAGCTTATGTGCCTATCTTCATTTCTTGAGAGAATTCTACAGCTTCTCGTTATTTTATCACAGGAAAGGAGGAAGTGATAGGGAAAGGAATTCAGTAAGAAAAGCAGGGGTTGTCCGTCTTTTACATACTACCTACAGCTGAAAGCACCCAGCTAAATTTTGAGGGACTTAGATGCAAGTCTCTGGCTCTCAGCAAAGTACTTTAAATTCATTCAGTATTGTTTTGGTAGCATTCTGCAGTTTTCTCAGCACTTAAGTCACATAGGCTGTCCTCCTACATTGATTTTAATGGCAGTAAAGTTATCTCAGGCAGTTAGAAGGCAGAACTGGGCCACTTCGTGTCTTGAGAAAGCTGCAAACATATTTTGAACCATCCTCCCAGCCTTGACTTTCAGAAGCTCCCTGCCTGCAGTGAGCAGTCGCTCTGTCTCCTGCTAGCTCCTCACTGCAGCACCAGAGACAAATCAAATTAGCTGCGGCTGTGCTAGCTGAAGGCCATGGCAACAAGTTGTCAGGTAGTAATGGCTGGGACAGATTGGGTTTGTGCTGCAAACTTGAAAAAAGGCTATTTTTACTTTTTTCCTTTCAGGTGAGAGTTCTTAAGTTCATAAAAACATAAAAAAAATCAAGTAGATTATAGGTCTTTTTCATTTGAAAACACCAGTCTTACATTTGTAGTGCTTTCCTAAACCGTCAATTCAGTAAAGTATGGAACTATAACATGCTGTCTGTTTTCACTAATCTCAGTAGGACTGTTCAGCTGAACAAAATAAAGTATAGGTGAGCAGCTTTGGTATAGGTTTATTTAAGCTCCATTTTGCAATCATCTTGTTTTCTCATAGAAAATGTTTTCTTAATATGAATTGTTTATCCAAGAGCATGAAGATCACCTTATAGTCTAGGGATAATCAATCTTTCTGTGACCACGGTCATGTATCTTCAGATAGGTATGAGCTAGAACACAGGTATCAGCAATCTAGGGCAAGAAGAAATCTCAGCAGAAATTCTGAAATAGAACATGACAGTAGTGTTGTCACTGTGCAGCGGGATGTCTGTAACTAAGGCAGGGCACTCAGCTAGGACTCAGTGTAATTTGGAGGCCGGCTCCTGCAGTTCATTTCCACAGCACAGGGCATAGCTGACATCATAGGCTCCAGGCCAACACAAGCTTTCCGACAGATGTATGGTGCAGCTCCGTGTCAACAGCTGTGCTTGAACTGCTTGCAGACTTCAGGTGCCAGAGGTTTGTCAACCCTCTTCTAATGTGAGGCAGTGATTTTTTTTGGCGTTGATGATGTTCTTGAAAACTACACTGATTTGTTTTTTGTAAATAATCTCTGCTTTGTCTTTTTGCTGGGTGGCAAATTTAGTTTTGAAATGTGATTATTTGTCAGAATGTATTAAACGACTTTTCAATTATGTGATATTGATAGAAGCTATAATAAAGAAATAAAATTTGTGGGTATGAAGAAAAGCATGTCAAAAGAATATACTGTATTTATCTGAACAGTCATAGAAGTCATACGTTTAGATGAGATCTCTGGAGATCATTTAGTCCAAATGCCTGGCTCAAAACAGGGTAAATCTAGACTAGGTTGCTTAGGACCATGCACAGTTTGAGTATCTCCAGGGATGGAACCTTCCCAGCCTCTCTGGGAAAGTTTGTTTGTTTGACTAACCTCACAATTTATAGGAAAAAAAAAAAAAAAAAAAAAAAAGAGTCTTATGTTTAAGTTAAATTTCCTGTGTTTTGTGCCTGTTGCCACTTGTCCTGTCAGTGAGCATCACTGGGAGGAGTCTGACTGTTTTCTTTACACCGTCCATCAGATATTTGCACATATTTATCAGATTCTCCAGAGCCTTTTCTTCTCCAGAATCTCGCAGCCTCTCCCTGTCTGTCTGATATCCTCAGCCCTTGATCATCTTGAGAGGTGGACCATCTCCAGCATGTCCGTATCTCTGTCCTACTGGGGAGTCTAAAACTGGACCTGAAGCTCCAAACGTGTCTCTTGTGCTGAGCAGACCTGACAAAAATCCTTCAGTCCTCTGGCAAGAGTTTTCCTAATGCAGCCCAAGGTACTGTTGACTTTCTTTGCCACATGAGCACATTGCTGACTCATGGAAAATTATTTTGTTCAATGAGACTCCTGTGTCCTTTTCTGCAAAGCTAGCATATGCCCAGGAAATGTCAGTGCATGGTCCCAGTGCAGGACCTTGGACTTCCCTTTGCTGAACTTGGTAAGATTCCTCTCTGCCCGCTGTCCCGACCTTCTCAGCTTCTTGTGATTTCCAGCACCACGGCTTGCTGCAGCAGCCATTTCTCCTAGTTTTGTATCTTTTACAGACCTGCCGAGAGTATGCTCAGTCTTGTCACCCAAGTTAAGCAGTACCGCTCTCATGTTGATTTAATTGGTGCACCACTGCTGCCTACAGCTGTTCACAACCATTTTGAGCCTGACTGTTCATCCAATCTTCAGTCCACTTCACCATCTTCTTATTTAGTCTATATTATATCAGTCTGTGCATTAGGAATTAGAGGGGATGATGTCAGAAGCTCTACTACAGTTAAGGCGGGAAGGAATTAACGTGGTTTTCTGGGTAGGAGAAGGTTATTACAGGAGCTAGACAAGGAGCGGGAGGTTGGATTAGATGAACTCCCGAGGTCTCTTCTGATCTGAATTATTCTGTCATTATTCATCTGGAGTCTATGCTCTATAGCATACTGCAAGTGACCACAGTAAGAGGATTAATGTGCAGACAGATTTTTTTTTTTTGGGGGGGAGTTGTTCAAGAGTTATTCACAGTAGTACTGATGAGGGCCAACAGCAAAAGTATGCAGAAGGACCTCTTTGTATTGAATGACTAGATAATAAAAAGACAGATGAATTCAGTCCAGATAAATGTTGAGCAATATACATGCAAGGAAGGAAATAGTTATTTTGAATAGAGATACTAAAGTGTATATTTCTACTCAGGGTTGAAATTTGAATTACAATAGATAGTTAGAGTCATAATAGATAGTTAGAGTTATAATAGATAGTTCCATGGTAACATCAGCTCTGTGCTGAATGGCAATTAAAGCGGAGAGCTGACTCTCTGCATCTTTGTTCCACATCTGTATGAAGTAGATGGAAATGCCTCTACATTACATAAATCTTATGAAGTTAAGTTGATGTATACTTGCCACCTAGATGCTCTGATAGAAGAAAAAATCTCATTGGATTTTGTTTAAATAATCTAACTGATTTCTTTCATCCATTTTAAAACTTATGTATTTTTTTAAATTGGGTTGATTATCAGCTTGTATAAAGAAATTTATTGATAATTAGAGTAATAGCAGTACTTTCTTAGGGGAAAGTCCTGCATCTTTGATAGGTTTCTTTACCTTGATAGTGCGGCTTAACAGTAAGTCTGACTGTTTCTCTAACAAGTGGGTAAAGTTTGCTGAAAAACGTGATAACTCCTTCATGCACATATGCACTCAATTTGTGCATCCCACCAGTGCTATGAACACAATGAGCCAGAAGTGTTAGAGGGACAAGCCAAGCCTGACAATTTGGTGTTGTTTTAGTAAATTAGTAGAATTTTACTTCCTTTGTCAGGGTGGAAATGCTTGGTTGAGGAAAGGATAATGGCGCTCTTCCTTCAGCATACACTGAATTCCCTTCATTGTCTAGCTCTAAAATGTATCTTTAGTCATGTGTGGAGAGGATTTTACAGCTATTTGTCTCAGCATTGAACTATTATTTATTTGGAAAGACCAACGGGATAATATGCCTCTTGGCAGATATGAGCTGATGTATCTTTGGAGACCCTAAATCTGTTGTGACATTTGGATTTGTTTTGGCAATATACAAAGACAACTGGGTGCTAGTTTCTTGAAAGAGTACATGGTGTATGCAGTTATATTCATGTCAGCAGCTTTTACGCCAGGGTAAGTTTAGGTTGGATATCAGGAAACACTTCTTTACAGAACGGGTTGTTAAGCTCTGGAATAGGCTCCCCAGGGAGGTGGTTGAGTCGCCATCCCTGGATGTGTTTGGACGTGGTGCTCAGGGACATGATTTAG
>PPHD01018484.1:0-14530 GCA_002909625.1 Bambusicola thoracicus
ATCTGAGCCTGGGATGTGGATTCCTTCCAGGGCCAGAATGGGGGAGCAGGGAATCCTTTACTCCCACCCTACCCTCACCTACCCTGCAGGCCAGCAGTGACCAGAAGAACCTGCTGAAATGCATGTGTGTCACAGAGCTGAGAGCAGAGCTGTCTGTGTCCTGCCAGCTAACACGTCTGTCAGCCAGCCTAATAGGCCAAGCAGCACTTCTCCAGTCTCTCACCTCTTTCCCTGTGTTGCCACAGGCTCCAGCTCAGCACGGCGCAGAATGATGGAGCACGAGGACTTCACCAGCTTGGCTGGGTACTGGAATTCCTCTGACAGTTACCAGTTCAGCCCTGCTAGTGTCATTGTCCCTGTGGTCTTCTCCCTCATCTTCCTCCTGGGCACAGTTGGCAACAGCCTGGTGCTGGCAGTGCTGCTGCGCAATAGGCAGATGGGCCACAACACCACCAACCTCTTCATCCTCAACCTCAGCCTGGCTGACTTCTTCTTCATTGTCTTCTGCGTGCCTTTCCAGGCCACCATCTACTCCCTTGAGGGCTGGGTCTTCGGCTCCTTCATCTGCAAGGCTGTCCACTTTTTCATCTACCTCACCATGTATGCCAGCAGCTTCACACTGGCTGCAGTCTCTGTGGACAGGTAACAGCCTAAAGATGCCCTGGGGCTGGGGAAGGACAATAGTCAGGAGAACAGTGGGTAGAGTGAGAGCATGGGAAGGTCGTGGCCCATCATCTTTAGGCAAATCATTCAACCCACAGTGGTAACGGTCTGTGCCGAAGGCAGTTTGGGGACTGGTTTTCCCTTCCTCCAACAACCCTCAAGCAGCACTTCCAGCTCTCCTAAGTGCAGAGCCGGTGCTGCTCCTGTCTGTGCTTCCCAGACAGGTTAGAGCACTTGAGACCCAAACTCAGCTCTACACTGTGCCAGAAACACCCACTGCTAATCACCTAGCCCCGGATCAGAGGCGGCACTGTGAGGTAATGACTATCCCCAAGGCACCACTGCAGAAAGGTTTCACGTGGGGACAGCAAGGTGGGCTGAGGGCACTGTGGGGGATGCCACATAAACACACAAGAGGGACCGCTCATTCTCCTGCAGCTGCCAGCCTAGCACAAAACCTGTCACCTCACAGTTCCTGCTGCCTCACTTCTCCCCACCCCTCCTGGGCTCCACAGCACCCTATGCAGAAGGGCAGCCACACCATGAGGCATGTTTCTTCCTGGGAGACCACCTAGGCTGCTCTGGCCTTATTGATGGCATCTAAATTGTTCCCAAGGACTCTGCCTAATTCTCCCTCAGGGTGACTGTTGTCAGCTGCCCCACTACTGACTGAGTCCACGCTGGTGGTGCGGGATGAGGAGGAACTCCACGCAGGGGTAAGATTCAGCCTCACCTGCCATACACAGAACGTGCCATCTTGCTCTTCGTGCTTGCTTCCAAGGGTACTAAGACAAGACAGGGTCAAACAGCCCTCTGCAGTACGGAGGTTCACAAGGCTGCAGGCAGAAGGACACTTCTGTACCTGTGCTCCCAGGTCCCAGTAGCAGGGAACCTCTGGGATGGGTGAAGTCCCACTGAGCAGTGTGGTTGGGCTATTCCTCCAGTCTCCTTCCACTTCATCCTGCTCCCAGGTGATGCTTGCAGGGCCCTGGTACCAGGCAGTTGTCCCACTCCAAGAGGCTAGCATCCCAGATGGGGTGACGGTACAGGATTCCCAACAAAAACATCACACTCCTCCGGGTTTTTAGTGCTTACGTGCTCTAGCTGTTGTCACAAGAAAGATCTGAGATTTCCTGTGCTCCACCTTGTCTGCATGTTCTCTGTGCTGGGCACTCCTCAACCAAGGCCTGTCAGCCTCCTGACCAACACCAGCCAGCAGCTTAGGCCAGCACTAACAACCATGACAGATGGCCAACTCTTATGGCAACATCTCAGCCTCCTGCTTTCCTGTACCTACATCACCTGTCTGCAGTCTGCTGCTCCAATCTGCTCAGAACTGGGGACACTATCTCAAAAACACCCTCCCAAAAAACATGTTGGCAGGGCATTTGTGCCTGTGTTCTTCCCCTTTCTGGCGGCACTTTTGTGCTGCTGTGCAGTGTCTGCATATCAGTGTAATGTTGCATGACTCTTCTTGGAGCTTTCAGGATGAAAGGACCAGCAAGCAACAAGAGTTTTGCCATATGTGACCCTTTAGACCAACTTCCTGTTTTATCTCCCTGCTCTGCTGGCCTGACAGTGCATCGCATGGACATCCTTCCCTGGGTACTGGCAGGTGGAGACTGCAGTGGTTGTGCTCCTGTTTGTGCTGACAACACTTCTCTGTCCCTCACCCACCAGCACCAAGCCACCTTCTCTCCTTTCTGACATCTACTTGCAGCACCTGCAGGAGTGCAAAGCAAACATGGGAAAAGAGATTCCCATTTGCTGCTTGTTCCCTCTCCTGCCTAACGTGTGCAACAGCGTAGACCACCAGAGGCAGTTCTGCCAGCTTTGTCCTATGGTGTTGCCTGGAGATGGGTAAGCAAAGCTGGCCATCACACTGGCCACCACTGATGGAAGAGACAGGTACCCAAAGGCTAAAGTATGCCTGGCCCTAGTGGTACCCAGGTGGAGGCAAACACAACCTTGGCTACAGGGAGCAAATCTTTCCCTCGCCAGTCTGATTTTTGAAAGCCAGAGAGGGCTGGAAACAGGTCCTGACTGGGCAGGAGCCGGCACTGCATCCACCGCCCAGCGAAGCTTCCTCTGATCTTGAAACTGATAGATAAATTCTACCAAGCAGTGAATATCTGTGTGGTCTCCACAGCCCTGTTTCTTTCTTTCTAGCTCAGTATATAACCCACCCCATCACGTGCAGATGAGTCAGCTAGCCCATGGCTATGGGAAGAGATGCATCCTTAATACAAAGAGAACAGCTGTTTTACCCAGGACCATATCTCTAAGAGGCCATGAGATATCACGTAGGGCCACTACTCAGAGATCTTCAGGAGAATGAAGGAAGCCCTCTTGTTCCTGGTGTTTATGTGGCCAGGCAGAGCTTGACTGAGATCTTAGCTCTAGTTGCTTTGCTCTCTCCTCCAGGTACCTGGCCATCCGCTATCCGCTGCGCTCCCGAGAGCTGCGAACTCCCTACAACGCAGTGGCTGCCATGGCTGTGATCTGGGGTCTCTCCGTGGTCTTTGCTGGGCCCTACCTGAGCTACTATGACCTGATTGAGTGGGAGTCCAGCTACATCTGCATGCCTGGCTGGGAGGAGTGGAGACGCAAGGTCATGGACACCAGCACGTTTGCCTTTGGCTATGTCATCCCAGTTCTGGTCATCAGCCTCTCCTACACCAGGACCATCAAGTACCTGTGGACAGCTGTGGAACCCTTGGAGGACATGTCAGAGTCCAAGAAGGCCAAGCGGAAGGTAACTAAAATGATCATCATCGTAACCATCCTTTTTTGCCTGTGCTGGCTACCCTACCACGTAGTCATCCTCCGATACCTCTATGGAGATTTCCCTTTCAACCAGGCCACCTACGCCTTCCGCCTGCTTTCCCACTGCATGGCCTATGCCAACTCCTGCCTCAACCCCATCGTCTATGCCCTGGTATCCAAGCATTTCCGTAAGGGCTTCAAAAAAGTCTTCAGCTGTCTCCTAAGGAAAAAGCACCGCAATAAGGTGCACGTGTTACACGCTGCTCACACTGTGCCTGGCTTTGAGGCTGGCTCCACTGAAGTGTCCCAGGTGCATGAGGAAAATAACAGGTGTGAGATGAACCCAGACTCCCTGGCAGTCTCCTCTGGTTCTTCTAAGCACCTTCACCTTTCTTAGTACCTCCACACCATGTACCAGCCCAGCTGCACCATCTGCCTCAGGCTACTCTCTCCCATTGAAGGAGACAGGATGCTAGGAATGGCAAGACAGACACCTTGCTATATCCTGCTTCTGGCCTTGCCGTTTCTCTTCTTTCTTGGTATCACTTGTCCTCCGAAGCCATCTCCCCACAACATCTTGTGTGCAAGGGAAGGAATGGACCCACACTTGCTCCTGATCCACAGCCCACCTGGAGTTCAAGGACTAATGCTCCAGCTCCTCTGTTGACTCTCATCCTTCTAAGCCCTCTGCTTAGCAGCTCCGCTACACTGGACATGTTTGTTTCAGATGGTCCCTTCTTACCTCCTGTTGTCTGATCAGGAGAAAGTGTTTCTTATGGAGTGGCAAGGGAGACAGGCAGTGTGAGCAGGGCCAGGTGAACGATGGTGGGACAGAGAGCAACCAGCATTGCCCATGGATGGCTACAGTGGTGGCTTCTGTACTGGTTGTGCTGCTCTCCTAGTGGCCAAGTCCTTCCCTGGGGTGTGGGGCTGTGGGCTGTCTGTATGTGTGCGATGTTGCTGCTGTAAATACTAGGGAGATGTTTTTCTGACCCAAAGTAAATAAATGCACTTCCCTAATCCAGGCAGTAGAGGGGCCTCTGATGGTCATCTGGGATTGGAATGGACTACCCATACCACAGGGTGGCCTTTTTCTTAACTGGTATAAATCAGTGTACTACAAACATTGCTATCAAACAATTTCTACTGAGCCAAACTCTGCCTTGCATCCCCACTCCCACACCACAGCCATGTTCACTGACATGATCACTGGGCCTCTCTGCTCATCCTCAGACCAGGTCCAGGCAGGAGGAAGTTCACAGGAAGGGTGTCTGGATGGGCTTGGTCCAGGCTTTACCAAGAGGTCACCACCACCATCCTGCTGCATCAACATATGGTCACACGCTCTCCCTCACCTCAAGTCATCAGACTCCCAGCCTGGGAAACCACACATGCAAAGAGTCACAGCCCAGAGATGTACAGGCTTTCCTTTACCCTGCACATCTCTTCATGTCAGATCAGTCACTCTACAACACAGCTGATATTTTTCTCAGAAGATAACTGAACTTCACCAGCCACAGCTCAGAATATACCAACACATAAAAGCAGCTTTGCTCAGCCATCGCTCTTTGGATGCCCCGTGGGCAGGTAAGCAGCCAGTGGGCAGGGTGAGCTGGGTAGTTCAGTTATGGTTTGTCCTGCTTGCATAGCTGAGTCTTTGCAAAGGGGATGTGGTAAGCTCTCTCTCCACAGTGCAGCAGATGGTCGTCTTCAGGGCATGCTGAATGCCAAACATGCAATCCTGTAGCTGCAGGGAGGAGAACTCTCATCTCCTTTTCTGGGGCTGATTAGATGTTAGTAGATGGCTTCCTGCCGTTACTAAATTACTGGAGATGGAGCAAGTCTCTCCAGCTGACTGAGTTTGATCTGAAAAACAGATCTGAGAAAACCTGCAAACACAACAGTCTCCAACACCAGAGACTTGCACCCAAGACTGGGAATAATTTACCATTCCCTCCTTGCAGTGCAGTCCAGCCAACTCTCCCCACTAACTCAGAGGCTCTCTTGCCTTTTCAGCAAGTGATTTCAGTCCTGCAGAGCTGGACAAACACAGGAACAATGTATACCTTCCTTCCAGTTCTAGGACTGGATCCTTTGTGGATCATAATATGACTCGGCCTCCAAACCGGCTCGCTGCATTCTCAGTCCCACTGGCAAAGCCCTGCTACTTGCCCAGCGCTGCTACCAGTTCCACTGCAAGTCATCTTGAAAATCCCAGGTATGGTCCCTCACCACACATGCACAACACTGTAGGAACCCAGTGCAGAGATAGCCGTTCCTGTCCCAAAGATGCTATGCTCCAACCAGAGTTGGGCAGCAAGAGTTCAAGGGGAGCCTCTCTGCATGGCTGCAGTTGCTGGCTGGCTGAGCAGGGCTTCCAGGGCAGCAGCTTGCCCAGCAGGTGCTGAGCACTTCCATCAGTGAAGCACTTCTTTGATGAGTCCTGTATGGGAACTGTTGAATCATGGCCTGAACCTCTGATTGACCACCTGAGGTGAGCACTGAGTCAGCTGCAGGGGCACAGGTGAATGCAATCTCACCTGAGTGACTGGAAGGGGTGGAGCATGGCTTCTAGACCCCATTTGAGGGCTGACTCCCCAGAAGGAAGGATCTCTATCTGGAGATCCTCCCTTTGGGAACCTTTCCACAAGCTCAGGATACAGGTAAGATCTTTATTTTGCTCATACTTTGTAACATCAATCCAATACTGCTTGCTTTAGCCATAACAAGTCCTCATCCTGATTCTTAAGGAAGCTTCTTAGATACAGATCTGACACCCCTACACCCAATTGCCTTACTCTGTCCTCTCTAAAGAACATATAACTCTCCAATCCTTCCCACTTCTCCACCTCCAGGGCAACCTCTCTTCATTCACAAGAGTTGGCCTTAACAAGCTGGAGAGCAATTTCCAGCCTGTTTGAAACCAACACACGACTCTCCAGGTTTACTCTTGGCAGCAGCAGTAAATTCAGCTAATGGTGATTGCCGTAAACGAACTGCTTAATGGTTTGGTTCCTGCCATGGAAAGAACCCCCTGGTGCCTGTACTAGGCAGCTGAAACAAATGACAGAGAGCTCTCTCCAGCCCAGAAATACACAGACAGCTCTCATAAAACAACAGAAGAACAGTAGCTACTCCAAGGTTTATAGTTCCCACCTATGGCAGTGACGGCCTTGGGTGCATGAACAGAACCAGACAGCTCAAGAACAAACTAGGCAGAGGAAACCCTTGGCTCAGGAGATGGAATCATCCAGCCTGGTTCTTTACTCCCTCTGTGCCTTTGCTAACAATACAGCGTTGTTTTTTTTTTTTTTTAATCCTTTTATTCATTTTCATTTTGAGCAACTCTGTCCTTCCAGTCTTCTCCACGTCCAACTGTAAGGTCTTTTTGGCTGGAGATGATTTTTCTCTGGGGCTCCTGATAGGCTTTTTACATGATATCACCTGTGATGCCTGCACCAAAGACCAGTGTAACTCACACCAAGTGGACACCCTCTCCTTTGGCTGGTGACCAAGGACTGCTGTTTCTAGCTCAGGTCATGAGCAGGTATGAGTTTTTCAGAAGGCAGCTCCAGGGTGGACCCTCAGCATTCCATCTTTCATTAGTATTGATTAAGTCTCTCTGCTCAGTTCTGCAGCTAACCACACAGTCTCCAGCTGCCCCATCCCAACACAAAACACTTTCTTCGCCTCACCCTCATCAATAAGGAGCTCAGGTTTGATTTTTCTTCTGCTTGGATCAAATTGATAGCAAAGCTCTTCAACAACATTACTGCTAGGGCTTTCTCATCAGCAGCCTTCTCCTGGGCAAAAATAATTGTCTGTGCAGAAGCCACCAGACAAGAACTAATCAAGCTGTGGCACATCTATCATTGCTCATTAGTCCTGCTGGAAAGCTTCTGGCATGCTCAAACCAGCAGAAATCTAAATCTAAAGTAACTGTGTTGTTTACATTTTTGTTTTGTTTTTCCCACCAAAAGATTTTAACATTAAGTTTCCCCACCAAATTTACGTGGTTTGTTTTGCAGAAGATAGATACTTTCCTGCCTCCCCTAAACAGAAGCTAGCAGAAAACCTTCACTCCCCACTCAGCTCCCAGCTCAGCTACAGAGTGATATGGGAAAAAGTCTTCGTTCCTAGGAGAAAACCCAGATCAAGAAATGCATTATCTGATGCCACTAGCTGTCTTACCCACTGCATAAGAACCTCTGCTGCCAGATGCAGCAGTGAAAAAGAGCCACAGGCAGGGGTTTCAAAAGCTCAGTGAACCAAGGCTGGGCTCTCCTCCAGGACTGCTGGCAAGCGCCTGCTCAGACCAAGATCTCAGAAAGCCAAAGGCATCACCTTCCTATCTAACATGACTTCCTAATACAGGTGATGAGAGAACCGACTAGGGAAAGTGCCTGTTTGTCAACAGGGAGATGTCGTGGGTGATGTGATGGTTGGAGGCACAGTGATAATGAGATATGGAGTTCTCCATCCTTGATGGCAAGGAGGACAGTTGGCAGAACCATTCGACTTTAGATTTTGGTGAGGACAGATTTTGGCCTCTTTAGGGACCTGGTCAGCAGAGACCTTTGTGAGGCAGTTCTAAAGAGTAAAGGAGTCCAAGGCAGCTGGACTTTTTTCAGTAATGAAATTCTGAAGGCACAGGAGCAGGCTGCCCCCATGTGCTGAAGCATGAGCTGGCAAGGAAGAAGCCAGGTGAGGACAAGGCTGAGGTTATCTAATGCCTTCTTTACCTTAGTTATTATTAGTAAGACTAATTTTTCTTGGGGTACTAACCCACTGAGCTGGAAGACAAAGGCAAAGAACAGAATGAATTCCTTACAATCCAAGGGAAAAAATAGTTAACAGCATGCCACACCACTGGACACACACAGATCTATGGGACCAGGTGGGATCCACCCAAGATCGCTGAAGAAGCTGGTGGAAGAGTAAAGCATATATGTACACACACATATATGGAAATATATATGGACTCTGAGAAAAAGCTGGAAAGTTACCCAGCAGAAAAGGACCTGGGGCTGTTGGTAGGCAGATGGCTGAAAGGTAGCCAGCAGTGTGCCCAGGTAGCCAACAACGCCAACAGCATCCAGGCTTGTAACAGAAATAGCCTGGCCAGCAGGAGCAGGGAGGTGAGTAAGCAGAGTAAGTGGCAGTGAGGCCAAAGACTCAGAGCCTCGTGCCAGGGGCAGCAGCTCCTGACATGCACTGAGTCCTGCTGTGCATGTAGTATGGAAGCAGCAGAAGGGGCTTAAAACAGCCCTGCACCCCAGCAATGGTGATGGCAGTGAGCTGGGAGGGCAGGAAGCAATGGTGAGTAGCAGATGCACACGCTCAGGCTTGATGTCCTTCCACATCAGCTGCTACAATAAATAAAGCAATTGTGTTTACTGCAAACTGGGCTGAGCCAAAGCACCTGAAATCTCTTATTAAAGAGGGGTAGTTAAGATCTATGTCCCACATGAGCCAGCACAGGCCATCCCTTGGTGTTTGGCTTGGGGGGACAGCAGACCCAGTTTCCCATAGTTCACACAGCTCTCAGGATGCTCTGGAAGTGTCAGAAAGAACTGTTTCACATCCCTTGGGTGTTTGAGAAGCATAGATCTGCTGTCCTGCTAGCAGAAGTTGCACAAGCAATTTTGCCCAAACACTGAGACTTTCATCAGGGCTGAAAACCCACAGGAATTCTGTAGGTATCTCCTATACCTTTCCTTCTTCACACACTCCTGGAGAAAATCAGCTGCTTCAACTCCTCTGTGCAGGTGACAGTACAGTTGAATGGGGGACCTGTCTCAGCACATACAGAGAGGGGAATCTGGTGAACACAGTACCATCAGGACTGCTGCCATAGCTTGCCTTCTGCCTTTTTTCCTGCAGAATGGATGAATTCAAGCCCCATGTACTGAGAAACTGTAGTCAGGCAAGCCCTGTAATTAGCAGACTTGACCACTGGTCATCAGGTACTTTTTAACTCAGCAATTAGAAGCAAATCAGACAAAGACCCAGAAGGAGGAATGGGTTGTTCCTTTTGCTGCATGTCTCACCTGGTTGTCTTGCTGCATAGCTACCTGTGAGCATAAGAACTTGGCAGTGTGAGCACTGCTTTGCAGCACAGCATTCCCAGGCTTTTCACTTCTGCCATGTCAAGCAAGGGCTGTAAGACCACAGACAGCAGGAATGGCTGGGAGCCTCTTGCAACCAGCTGCTTTGTGCCTGAGAGAAGTGTCCCCATAGTAACTCTCACATCTCTCTCCTGCCTCTGTTCCCAAACTAGTGGTGCCAGAAGACCAGTAATCTTAATTTACTGAGAAACAGTCTCACAGCTCTGCCAAAGCTCCTGAGCACAGCCCCTGCCACCCCCAGCCAGAGCTCCAGAGCCAAGGGCCACCTATGAAACCTGCGTTGCTCCTCCTGGCTGTGCTGCCAAGCAAAGTACCCAGCCATCTTCCTCACACTGGTCTCAAACAATATCCATTGCCACTGCAACTGTCAGCTTCCCCAGCAGTGGTATTTAAGGCTACTTGCTGCCCCCAGGGGTTCCCTCCCGTTCATATCCTGGCTGGGAACTGCCTAAGCAGGGCTGAGAGCTCTTCCCACTCGCTGCTGCTCTCAGCTTCTCTTGAACCACAGAAAAATCCAATATTCTAAGAGAGGATTCACCTCCCAAAGAACTGGGTCTGGTCAGAATCCTAGTTCAGCTCCCACTTGAAAAAGATGTACAGAAAGGTGACCCTATTCACATTTAGGCAGAGATCAGTGGTGGATGCTAATGGTCTCCTGTCCATCTTGCACACCCAGCTCAATTCACATTGTTTCTTGAACTGCAGTAACACAATCAGCAGCACATCCAGACGAAGGAAATGGAAAAACCTCATCAATAGCCACCAAAGACAAAAAGGGACAGAAACTGGTTAGGAAAGAGAATAAATCAGGAAAGTAACGAGCTCAGAGATTTAAGAGACTGTTCCTAATGGTGGAGAACACTCTGTACAATCCAGGAGTCATTTTGTGTTTGTCTGTTTGCTCTGACTGGTTTTCACTTATTTCTCCTTTTCTTTCTAAAATTGATAAGAACAGGCAGAACAGCTGAATTGAACAGAGCTCTTAGAAGCACCTCTGTTTTGGGAATCCTGACACAGTTCAAACCCCACACCTGCCCAAAGCCACAGGGAAGTGCTGGGGAAGGCCTACAGTGAAGGGGAGCCCCTGTACGTGGTGCCCCAGAGCAAAACATGAGAAAGCAGAGAACCCAGCACCTTACCCCTCTGCAAGGACACCCTAACAAATTGACAATTGATGCCCATAGGGTGGCAAAGAAACAAGCTGGTCATAACAGAGCCTGACTAGTTTCTCATTCGGACCAATTAATCACGGAATGTGACTCAGTGCATCCGAGCTGCAACCAGAATCACAGGAAACAAAGCTGTGGAGTGGGCCCAGTGCCCATGCTGGGGCCATTGGTGGCTGTTCTCAACATCTTCCCACACGGAGCACCTCCAGCTTTTCCATCACACTTCTCTTAGTGCCTAATCTGTCCCCCAGTAAATCAAATCCCACAGATTTCCTCTCACTGACTGGAGATGGAGAAAAGCTGTTGCACCCACACTGCAGCAGTGCCAGCCCTAAACAGAGGCTCAAGCTTCAAGAGGATAAAGAGGGCAGAAGCAGTGAGTCAGTCAGTTTGATCAGTCTCCCCATACCAATTGGACTGTTTTTAGGCTCCTGCTTTCTCCACTCTGACATAAGAATTGAATACTACACATCACACAGGTGTGTCTCACACTTTTCCTGTGACCCCCTTCTTTCTGTCCCAGTATCTGCCTGTTTATAGGGGATGTGGGGATGTCCTTAACTCATGCATTCAGTCAAAACCATTTTCCACGTCTGTGTACCCAAGCACACAACCACTTCCACAGAACAAACCAGGCACAGAACATCACCAGTGACCTTTGAGCTGCAGGGCTCCCTCCTGCACCGTGCTGGGGAGGATATGACAACCTGCAGAAGCAGGTGGCAGGGATGGCACGGGCCATACACCAGCATCATTTGGTGACAGAGGCCCTGGCTCTCTTCAAACAACTGACAGTTCAGAGGGCAATTCGCTCCCCAGGAAAGAACATGCTGCCCCCTTCTGCCTCAGAGATCCTCCAGCTAGTGACACCACCAACTCCAGCCTTTTTCTTCTTGCAGGGCTGTGATGATGAGAATCCAAGTCTATGCTTTCAATTCAAGCAATAAGGATGCATGTTGGGTGTACCTCGGTGTGCCTGCCCTACTACTCCAGCCTGGCAATCCATGGCTGATGATGGAAACTCCAAGGCAGAGGAACTGCTTAAAACATCAAAGGTGCCTGCAGATGACCTTCCAGTCCAGATGCAGCAGCAAAAAGTGTTGACGTGGAAATCCCTTTCAGTCCCAGGTAACGTCTACTTGACACAGAGGTCTGAGTGTGATTTAAGACACAGACTGTTTCTTCCCTCCTGCTCTAGAAGGGATGTCACAGCAGCCCTGAGCAGAGGAACAGGTGGGTAACACACAAAAAAAAGAGAATGCAGAACTGTGCAGCACATCAGGCATTGCTGTGAGGTCCCTGTCTCCTGCAGTGAGTTTTAGAGCTCTCCAAGGGAGCTCAGACTTGCTGTCCAGCCAGACAGGATAAAGTACAGACTGCTTTGAAGATGCCAATAGCAGGGGAAAGAGATGGGTGTGAGTCCTGAAGCATTTACCTGTCCCACCCTAAGAGCCCTCCCCACAAGGCACACCAGGGTTGTTCAGGTCAAGCACAACAGCCACAATTCCCAGCTGCTTCCCCATGTTGCAGTGAGGACCAGCACCCACTCATGGGCCCAGGAGAAGTGCTGCTCACTTACCCAGGCACATCCTCACCTCTGGCAAGGAGCCACAGTGTCACCCACCCGAGGGGAGTGCTGGGAACATACCCAATCCGGGGGGTCACCTTCAGGCTGTGCTGGGGACAGACACCTGTGGGCCAGCTGGAAATCTCCAATTTTGCTCTGTGCTGTGATGCTTTTTGCAGACTGGCTAACATGGGGTGTTTTTCTCATGTGAAAGACAGTTTGCTCTCCCTGTTCGCTACTCAATTGCTTGTAATTATCTTAATTATACCTCTCTCTCCTAATGTCAGACAGAGACCAGTGCTAATTTGAGTATATTGGCAGAGACGCCCACCACCATTTAGCTGAGTGGTTTGTACAAGAACCTCAGCAGTGCCCTTAATAAGCACAGAGGGAACAGAGAAGGAGGAGACGCAAGTCCTGGTGATTAAAACTGGGGTCAATAAAGACAGGAGCAGGCAGAGATCACCCATGGACATGGAGCCTGTCTTCTGTATGAGCTGCCTGCGTTCCTGGGTGCTCCCATGTCTGCTTCTGCATCCTCCCAGCGTGTCAGTTACATAAACACTATGATTAGAGAGCCTGAAACATGGCTTGATATTACTACAACATGGTATGTGCATCAGGGCAGGTGTCAAAATACTTTCAGATGCCTTCGGAGAAATGAGTAGCAACCCAAGCAGAAATAAATGGTTCCATCTGCTCTTACACCAAGTTCATCCTTCCCCACTGAACAAGAGTGTTCAACTTTCAGAGAGTAATAATTTCATTTGCATGAATAATGCTCCAAGTAATGGAAAAAGAAGCTGTGCTGGGGATAACAGGGTTATTATTCAGCTCGATGCCTCTGGGTGGATATATAATTTCTTTACTTAGATGCAGTTGGGTAGATGAGGAAGGTTTAGTTTCAAGGCCCATATGCCTGCCACATACATGACTGTGTTAAAGTCACAGCTTTCTGGTCCCATGTAGTATTAACACCTCTTCTCACATGTCCTTTCTACTGCCCATAAGGTGTCAGAAGTACACTTAGGTGCCCACAGCAGGATGCACTGCAGCAGGCAGCTCCTCAGGTTAGTCTGAAGGTATCAGAGATGCTGAGGTGAGGATCTATAGCTGTGGTAGCAAATGGTGAACTCTTTCAAGATCTAGAGTTGCAAATTTTTGCCCAAGGTGCATCTTGCTCAGCACAAGTCCCTTTTCTCCTTCCTCACCATCAGCCATAGCCCCTGTACACCAATGCACTGTGGTCACTGCCTGCCTGGTGCTCTTCCCTATGGCTCAGTGAAATCTTCAGTCAATGATTTTAACTTCATCTCCAATACCATCAAATGAGCATGTGAGAGCTCAACCCACATCCATTTCTTCTTCTGTTGCCTGACATTCAGCATAGAAAATGAGACTCCTCAACCCACATGTGCTTCTCTTCATCTCAGCAGCCACAGGTTAATTTGGGACCTGTCAGCAATAACTAAGCTCATCGCTCATGCTGGGGCCTCCAGACACAGCTCTCCCAGAAAGACTGAGCCACCTTCCTAGCCCTACAGCCCTGACATCCATTCCTTCTGGACTGTAGCTACCTGAAAAAACAGCTTGGACTACTGCATCAATAAAAGGATCCAAGCCAAGTCCATTGTGTAATATCCAACTTGCTGGGCAGGACTCTTCCTGTATGGGGCCCTCCAAGATAAAGACACGTATTTCAAGGGATGTTTAAACACATACAAGCACTGGATGTCTGACCCAAGGACCGGCAGCCCTCAGTGCAACCCCACACACAGGGAGCTCTGCCAGCAGCAGCCCTGCACACCCTGCTGTGCAAAGCCACGTGGCCTCCATGCCACAGCACAGCCTGCACAACAGCAGCGGACAGAGCAAGCTGTTTGCACATTTGCTAATATTAGAACATGACACACTTTGCTTCTAATGAAGTGTTCAACCTGGCTTTGTGGTAGACAGCAAAATCCTGGTGCAGTGCCCTGTGCAGCTTCCTGCCCACACCATCCTTCCTGCTCCTGCTAATGGATCCCAGCTGGCTATTGCCCAAGCCAGAAGCTAAATCTAGAACAGCCCTGATTTTAGTTTAAACTTACTTTAAAGGAGATAATTTTAAAGCTGGGGAAGAGCTAAATGCACACTGTTAAAACAACCTGACTCTCTCCCCTGAGCCCTGGCTCCACTGAGAGCTGCTGCTCCTGGGCACAGCATCCAGCATGGAGATGCAGTTTCCCTCACACATC
>PPHD01018485.1:0-14529 GCA_002909625.1 Bambusicola thoracicus
CTGCAGCGTGGCTTCCATGGGGACGTAGTCCCACACCCGCCCCTGTTTGCTGAGACGTTGGGCACTTTGCTCTCCCACCAAAAAGGACCACAGGCCCGTCCCAATTCCCTGTTTCACCGCAAAGTTAGGCAACAGAACGATTGGAGGATGCTGGAAAAACTCACTAGTTTATCTGGGGGGAGGTGGCGGTTAAAGATAGCAAAGTGATTTTTAAAAAGGTTGAAAAAAAACCCACAAAACCTGCCAAAATTCGAAGTGCTGATGAGTAAATGAGCCTTTTGTCCCTGCCCTGTGCTGCTTTTTGTTTGTTTGGGGTTTTTCTTTTGTTACTGCATTATCTGTGAGTGTGGCAGAAAGCAAAGAGAGACTCCCCAGCTTGCTGCAGTAGGTGGTAGGTGCTCTAAATCTTACACAGGTTTCCATGTTCCGCCTTCTGAGCTGCTTTAAACTGTAGTCCTCCTGTAGGTGTCATAGCACGGAGCTGGAAAAGCTGGAATAGGAGCCTTTTGTAAAGCCCTCGTGTCTGAAAATGAAATGTAGCGATGCCAGCTTTGTGATCCGACTGCACGAGAGAGAAATATTTAAACAAATGAGATGTATTTTTTGAACTTCTTGTTTGAGAACAGGAAGGTACTGTTTACAGGTAACGGTCTCTGTGCAGACGCACTGAATCCCACTGGTGTGTGGCAGGGCAGAGGATCGCTCCCCTCATCAGTCCGGCGCAGGGCCTCCCTGCTGCTGTGCTTTGGGTGTTGCAGATTCGGACAGCCAGAATCGCCATGCAATGGGCTGGGGAGAGCCTCAAAAAGCTTCCCCTTACCTCAGCACACATGAGCAGCACGCAGGGCAAGCAGCCATACAGCCTGACTGAGGCACTCGGGAGCGCTGCGCTCCATCTCACAAGCCAGGCTAAGGCCAGGCTGCAGGAAGGAGCTGAGCCCCACGCTCTCCCTGCTGTGCAGCCCGGAGCAGCAGCACACTGCGCTGCCCTCTGCTCACAGCCTGCACTTAACCCTCTGCAACATCAAAAACGTTTCTTGCTGATTTGGTGTCTGACTTCTTAAAGAACTCATCCGTGCTTTTTCTAACAGATCTCCCTCACCCCTCAGCATGAGGCACAAAGTGAAGGCATTCTCTGCAGCCTGAGAATGTTTACCAGGTTCTGGTACCTTAGATTTTGATCTGTGGACACATTCTGATCTCCACAAACTGATGTAAAGCCTAACTTAACCAAATGTATCTATCTCTGTGTTTACACACCTGGCACACAGACCAGGCCCATCCTGTCCGTATTTTTTCCTGCTTGAAAGAAATGTATTTTAGACCGCTGAAGAGAACACCACCAAACTGAGGGAGAGAGGGCGCTATTTTTGTCTGCTTTACAGAACAGGTTTGAGAGTACTGACTACAGATGATGTGGTGACGTTATTTAGAACTGCAGGAAATTGAAGATGACCTTTATAATGTCAAAGAATATTTTTATATTTCTTTTCTTAAAACAGAAACATGGATTTTATACATTGGACTCAACTTTTTAAACAATTTCAAAGATTGAAAAACTAAAAGAAAAGGCACTGATTATACTGTAGAGCACCCCTGGGTTTGTGCCCTGATTTAGGTACTTCGCTTATAGTAGTGTAGATCTGTAACGCGTTTTAGCTTAGAAGACCCAAACTTATTGCTTTCTTCCTCTTCTGTGTAAATGCAACTTCGGAAGCACTGAATGACAGCGACGTGCACAGACTGACAGGGCTGTGCTAACCCTCAGAGAAGTAGCATTAGCTGGAGGGCCAGCCGCACACACTGCGCTCACAGGGTTAACGATGCAGCCATTGCTCACACACCATCCGCTCGTCTTTAAGTTATTTCAGCACGCTTACACAACAGCACGGCCCCGTGCTGAGCACAGCAACTCAGCGAGCCATTCCCAGACCTGACAGAGACTCCTCTTCTGACTATACATTATATATATAACCCTTAAAAAAAGCTTTGTCTCAGCTCAGCTCACCATTCTTCACTTTGAGACCCTCTGATGTAAGGTGCTGTCCAAGTGACAACTACTGTAAAAGCCACAGCTGACAAGTCGGCCACACTGCGCCCATTAGTGGGCAGAACCAGGTGCAGAGCTGGCATAATGTAATGCCTGCATGGTATTTCATGGTTGGATCAAATGTAACTTAGCAGCTAAGATGGGTATAAAGAAAAAGCCAAGAAAAAACAGACATCTCTAAGTAACACCAGAGGAAATTTAAGGGAAAGTCCTGACCAGTATTAAACTGCATGTTGTGACCAAGGACCGAGTAGCACTAAACAGCTGTCATTCATTTCAGAACTCGTTAGGACTTCCCTTCATCTATTTCAAGGCTACTCGTAGCCCCTCCATGGTGCCCCCGCTGCCTGCCTTGGTCAGGGCACGCTGAGCGGGGAAAGACCCACCTGTGTCACAGCCTCCTCTCAGCACTGCCATCCCATCCAATTCCTGCACAGTCTCCTTGGTGAAACCTGCCTTCCCTTCTCCAGGAGCCTTCCCACGTGCATCCATGGCACAGAAGTGGTCATTCCCAGAGCACAGACAGGTGCAGCCTTTCTGACCGATGCTCCTGAACAGATCTCACACCAACGCAGCATCATTTCGGCCTTTGCTGTTACCTGAAAGCTTATATGGCACAACTTATTTCCTTCCCCAGAACACGTAAGAGATCTCAGAGCTGCCCATTTCTGAGACAGAACAGCGAGCTGACCAACTTCTGATCCGTGCCCTATGGTTAACAATGCCAAAACAGAGTTACTTCTATTAATGCCAAAAGAAATCTCTAGAAATGCTCCATGAAGTGTTATTATTTTGTGTTGATGTGCTTTTTGAATAGAAGGAAAGCATCGCCTTCAAGTTTTTAATGGCAAAAAGAATTTGTTTTTACAGTTTTTACAGCAATTTCAACTTCTCTCAAAATACTGATTTGAATTCCTGAACCCACTCTGAATGTGGCAGTCATGGAAATACCACTCCATTAAACCAAGTACAACCACTGTGTGTATGTAGCAGGGATAAATGTTCTGCAGCTGTACTTTCATTTGTCCAATGATTATCCATCATTTGTTGTAATTTTTTTACTTCACCGAGTTTGTATTTTTTGGCTTTTATGTTCAAAATCTGTTTATAGCTTTATAAATAAAGTAATTGCCAGACTGGCTGTTCAAAATAGGCCACTGGAAATGATAAGCCTATCAAAGTGTCAATTAATTATTTCTTAGCACTGAAGGAATTTTTTGTACTTTTACGTTCAAGCATTCCAGCCTAATTTCCAGTAGCCTTCAATTGGTAAGGCTGAAACTGAGCCACGAAGAAGGAAAAATACTTCCTTCCACATAAACCGAGGGCTGCTGCTGACTGCCTCCTCCCCCACTGTGCCCCATTTCCTCACTTTAGCCAAGAGCAGCGCTCCCAAGTCACGGCCTGATGAGGGAAAGAAGTGTTTATGCAGTACCATGCCAGTTCATGATTAACATCAAGTTCAGCAATGGGAACCTGGACAGTGTCCACATTTCAGGTGTTGGAGGCACGTGGCTGGCTGCTGGTACAGGACACACCAGCAGGTCCAGCTGAAGAGGAAAACCCATGCAGCAGCTACACTGCACCCACAGCACCCTTGTGCAGAAGGCCCCTCTCTACAGCTTGTACCAGCAGAGATTAAAACAGGTGTTTTCTTGCACTGCCATACACATCAGGCATGTAGAGAACTGGGACCAAGCCTGAGCCAGCACTGTAGGGGAATTCCAACCAGAGAAAGCAGGATGTATGGATTCCTAATGAATGAGGCTACTAACATCAAACTGTCACAGCTACATAACGCTCTGAGCACAAAGCCAGCCCTCTTGCATTACTATGCCATACTGCCACAGCAGCATCAGTTCTGGGCAAACTATTCATACCAGCAGTGAAAGGCACGATTCTGGAGCAGAAGCCAAAGCCATTTACTTCACCATTCAAGCATTTGACCACAAAGAGTTATTTCTTAGGCAAGCTGTTGTAAGAATCAGCAATTCTTGCCACAAGTGCTTGATGCAAACAGTAGAAGCGAAGCTACAAGGAAGACAGACTGAACTGCCTCTGTCTCTTCCTCGTCGTACAGCACAGGGAGGCACCACACGAGGCAGCAGCTGCTGCTGACCAACACCTCAAGGAAGCATTTGTAGGCTTCTACCATTGAGCACAACTACAGCTTCTGTATTAGAATTGTCAGTTCAAGGATGAAACCAGCGTACCCTGAATGCTAACTTCATGCACAGAGATGGATTTGTTTCTTGTAAGAATCCAGGGTAAGCTGAACTCTGAACTACAAGAAGTGTTATCAGAAGCTTTTCACTAGCGGTACTTTAACAGAGTTGTACTGTTTACAATACAGGATGCTTGGCAGGCTTCGAACGTCCTGATCTGTAACACTGGAGCATTTTATGCCCACTGACAATGCTATCAGCAGCACAAAGGCAGGCCCAGCAGCCTTATGAATAAGCATATGTGACCAGCAGCTGCCTCCAAAGCATGGATCTGAGTGCTGCTTTAGAACAAGTTATGAATGCTTTCATTAATGGTTACATCAAAGCAAGATTACCTCAAA
Organism: Bambusicola thoracicus; assembly: GCA_002909625.1. NCBI lineage: Eukaryota > Metazoa > Chordata > Aves > Galliformes > Phasianidae > Bambusicola > Bambusicola thoracicus. The sequence goes on from PPHD01018485.1 coordinate 4,617, forward strand.
GCTGGTAAGCCATCAAAAAATCCATCAGGATTTAGCTTCAGAGTTCATTTGAGGAGCTGCTGACTGTGACTGACCAGCAGCCTGCATTCTCATCATTTAAAACAGGTAAAGATTTTATTTCAGTTAACCACTCCCTCAGTACTGTTACTATTACTCATAGGCTCAGTAAGAAGTGACAGTTATAAACAATTAGAACTGTTTGTGAATAGAAGTTTAAAAGCCCTTTATTAATTCAGAAGTGAAACACTGATATTTAAAGTGAGATAAGTATGTTTATTAAGGTTTATTCTACTCTAAGATTTATACAGAGAATGGAATGCAATACAAGCTAAGAGCACACCTCAGATCTACCACAAAACCACCCCCTACTCCCTATAAGGGAACTGTAAAAAAAAAATTAAAACAAAGATCAGGAAACCAGTGACTGTTTAACTAGTTGCAAGTGGCTTTGTCCAAAGAAGTCAAGCTCAATATTGCATTAGCTTTGTATGCAATAAGAAGTCTCTACAAGCAGAAGTATCACATACGTAGGCAAAAAGATCTCCCAGGGATACACGAAAGCCATGTTTTAAAGAGCTACATCACGAGGGTAGTTTAAAATTGCCTAAAAAACAGCCACTAATGGCATGCACAGGTCAATATCTTAACTTTGGTAATGTCAGTCGTTTTTGGTCAAACCTGGATTCCACTTTTAGCAAAAAAAAAGTATAAAAACACACCTGTCCTGTGCACAAAGCAACGCAAATTCCACCTGCTGCCAGCTAGAGGCCTTCGTCACATGGCAGAAGTATGCCACGTCTGCTGCCAGAAGCTCGCTTAGCTCTAGATGACATCTTTTACTACTCATCAGCCTATCAGGCAAGACCAAGAGGACAAGGAAGTGGACAGACCTTTTCTTTTAAATGCAGAACAAGAGCCATCTTTAAAGTTATACAGCTTTAAGTAACACCAATTTTCCAAAAGGTTTTTGAAAGAAATCCAACAGTTGTTAAGCTTTATGTAGCTCCCCGAGACACACTGAATTTTCCTTTCGGAAGCCATCAATACCCTGTAAATAAGTGTTTTGTTCTTCCTGAGGAAGAAAGCAAAGGTGGTTTTATTTACAACGGTGGAGTCAACGCTTAAGATTGTAACTGGACTTGGAACAGTTAAAAAAGGATAATGAAAATGACAACCTTAAGTGCTACTTTCCATACAGAATCCACACTTGGTTCAGTTTTATTCGTTGCAGAGTAAAGTAAAAAGACATCCCATCACACTAGTAAAAACGCAGATTTAAATTTATACTCAAAAAAAACCACTACACATGCAAAGGGAACAATATCCTGCTATCATAACTTCATTTGCTGCTGCATTTGTCTAATATTAACAATTATGAACAGAGCAGTGCAACTAGTATTTGGAACAATCCTTACAGTGTTCGAGTGTCAGGCACAGCGCTTCACTTCTCTTCACACCACTGGTTCTCCTTACGTACCTGGAAGAACAAAGTAACTGGTAATGTGACGCAGTAAGCTTTAGAAGCTCAAGGGAAGGTAAACTCCCATAAGCATTTGGGTTTGCTTACTGTAGAAAGGCATAACGTTATGAAATTATGAAGCATCGCCTGTTAATGCAGCAGAAAAACAGCTGAATTATAATTAAACCCAGACCAAGTACCTGTGCTTCTTCCTCCTCAGTGAAGTCATTCTTAATATTGAATGTCTTGCGAATTTCTTCTGGAGTTTTCCCCTTGATCATGTTGGCAACTGTCTTGCATGTGACATCAAGCAAACCTTTGATGTCCAAGTAATTTGCAGCCTGTAAAACAGTTTCCAAATTTAAAGCTTCCAGATCAATTTTCTGCCTCTGCAGACATACTACTGAAGTGCTGCTCCCAGCACTGTAAAATGCTGTAACCACAAAGAGCCAAATCACTCTGAGAAGCTTCAAGCTAGAACCTTGAATTAACTACCTAAAGTTTACTTGCCAAACAGGAGTCATTTCTACCGTGAAAGCCCCGTCTCCCTTTATACAAGGCTTTCAGAACCTTGCACACCTCTGAGATCTTAAACACTTGTGTGCTGTTAGCTAGCTAAGACAGGAGCCATTGGGTTGAAGTATCAGATAAGATACTAATCTAGATTTTTTTAAAGTTCGTATTGAGGCAGCTCTGTAAAACACCACGTAAAGTAATAAGCTGTCAGCCAAGACTCCAAAGCTACAAAAGTGAAAAAAGTCAGCTGGACGGCCACAGCTACAGACAAGCATAGGAACTGGTAGATGAGCAAGCATAAATTAGTGCCTAGCATTATGTCAACAAGCATCTACCAGTCACCCATTTCAGCCAGGCAGTCGCTGCTGGAACTGGTTGCCCTCCCCATATTCTCTGCATTAAGAAGTTATTTGAATAAGAAGCATCAAGACTCGTTTGTAAAACATACAGACAGAGGTCAGTGTGCAGGCACGGCCTTTGTGCTTCCAGAGCACACTTACCAGGATGAGTTCAAAAAGTGTTCCTTGGTCTACTTTCAGAAATTCTTGATCCCACACAGGGATGTCATCCGTTCTTTTCTCCTTGTTCTCATCATCCTCGGGAGGAGGTGGATCATCTTTGTGATGGGTGCACCACTGAATCACCTAATTACAGTTTTGATAATAAACTTTTACCCAAGTGATTTCCCCATTAGGCCCCAGCTCTAACATAACCTTATTTTAGGAGCACTGTACTTTTCCCTCTGGATTGCTATCAGAATCACACATTCATGTTTCAGCATCTTACATTTTCCTCTTAGAAGAGCTAATCCCCAATCCTGGAACCCAGCAGTCTCCATGAAGCTCAAATGAGACAGCAGCCAGTCAATTAAATACTCAGGATTCTAAAAAGCAGCTCCCAGCAGTCCAAGTTAACAATAACTCCTGTGCTAACAAACACAGGACCATACAGAAGTAACATAAAGCTCATTTTGAGGAGCTGGAACTGTTTGAAGAATAATTCTTACTAAGCAGAATAGTACATGGGGGAAGAGTGTAGAGAAGTACTTAATAACTACCAACAGGGCAGGGTCACCACAGTGCAAAGTTCAGGTTTCCAAGATAGAACTGCTTGATTGTTTGGGTTTTTTTTTAAATAAACAAAAGCCCATCTCATCAATTAGATAATTAAAAGAAAGTATCTGCTATGAGCAGAACGCTGTTCCATTCTGCCAACCCAAAGGGCCTCCAAAGTTTGAAGCTATTTATGTACACCTTCACTAGGAAATAATTTCTAACCTGTACCTACCCCAACATAGAGCAGCATTTGTTTTGGCCCAAAGTTTTCTATTTCAGAGTAAAGAACACCTCAAGATACAGCAACATTTTTCACTTTTCTTATTTGTCCCAACAATAATCAGACTGTAAGTTTAAAACACTGAAAAGACAGTGTTCATACCTGGTGTTAGCTGCTACACAGGCAGAGCATCTGTACAGAACACTCACTGACGGTGGCTCTCAGCACTGCCTGCCCTTTAACCTTTCTCCTTACATTTTGCACTCATGAAGAGCCACCTCAGCTCACAAAACCCAGTTACAATCAGTGCTTTAAAACCATGAGATGCTAGTGAGCACAGATGTCCAGCACCAGCCCTGTGCCTTAGGAACCCTGCCCAGCCTCCAGCTGCCATTCCAGAAGGCCACTCCTGTAAGTCTTCAGCCATGAGCTGTGAACCTCCTCCCAGTTCTCAGATAAACCATGCTCATACACCTCATAACGGTGCAATGCTTGAAGCTAACACAAGAAGTATTTTTAATAGTAATATTAAACTCCAGCATTAATTTCACATCTCATTACTGATGCACAACACGACCACTTCTCAGTACCTTACCTTTTTTAAAATAGCCGCGTTGACATTTGGAAGAGGGACCGGGTCGTCATCGCCTTCATCATCCATTCCCAGGTCTGCAAGTGGAGAGATGACTTAGCAACCAGCAGCCTGAAGCTTTGTTCTACACACTGGGCTGCTTCATCAATTCTTCACCATTCTAACAACACTGAGGCTGAGCAGACGAACAGCAAATGACCTCTAAGCTAAGGCAGAAACTTCAGTGCAGTTTTGCAGAGGCACGGCTGCGTTCCACTAACTGTAAGCTAAGTAGCTTAATAATGCTGCCTCCAAAGAGATGCTGACATACTTTTGAGTATGAACAATCTATGAAGTCAGTTACTTGTCACAGCAGAACGTGATAGTTTCATGTTCTGGGAATAGAATGTGTTTAAGATGACATTTATGAATGTTTACCATTTTCAATCCACAAGTTAAACCAAATTGTTCCAAATGAGATCTCCCATTCTTTTATTTAAACACAATTTAGGCCTAATGTGGTGAGTACAAACAATACTTTGTCTTGCATAGGAGCAGTAAATACTGGAGCTGTTGTATTTAGGCAAGCCAACTACTGTCATTAGTGGGATATCAATTAGTACTACTTTTTGTTTGGAATATCTAATTTCACAGATTCTGAAACCAGAATACTGACATTAAAGGGTACTGCATATGTTACCAATGACTAGAAACTCCAAATGCATACTTCGAACATAGTAACAGATACTGATAAAAGACATCACCAAGTGGTCTATCCAAAGTTGCTGGCAGAGGGAAGTAACTCAAGAAGTAACTCAGTCACTCAGCTCATCCCCATCCCTCCAAAACTGGAATTTCATCTGTTAGCAGAAAATCAAAGTTTCATTGGTGGTTTCGTGATGCCTGATGCAACTTCACTTCTTACCTCCTCCTCTTCATTCACATCAAACAGAGCAGCATGTATAAACTGATAGTGCTTAAACATCTGTACAGTAGAATGCCTTTTCTCTGTGCTGGTTAGCAGACTGGATCTTGCTCAGATCACTAAGAGGCCAGCTGATGGTGCCCAGCTTACAATTCCTTCACCACAGGCAACTTTCATCAATACCTGCGTGTCACTAAACACTGCCAGTGACAGCCTGTGTGTGTGTGAGAAAACTGAGAGGAATTACACTCCCACTGTATTCCCCTCATTGCTAGGCTTCCTGCTCATGTTGCTCGTCATGTTCGAAAGCATCTCATTATCAGAACTAAAGTGGTCCAATGGCTGGTGCATTTCAACCTTATTTCTGTTATTGTTCTTACACAGAAGTCACAACCAAAGATATACAGCCAAGGGCTTCATTTAACTAGATCTACAAGAAGCTATTTTCTAAGTTAACGTGTGAATATGCCCCAAAACTGGAAAGAAAACAGTGAACAATGAGGATTTGCACCAGACAGATTAGACACAGTTTGCTCTGTATCTCAGCCATCTGGCAGCTCCCCTCCCCCACCACGAGTTCCTTTGTTTCAAATTCACGTCAGCAAGAGATCAGAACCAACTATTTATCAAATAATTCAGCTGCGTACATTCACAATACTGATCTGCCTTCAACTCTCCATTCATTGTGTTAGTTTATGTCTCCCTTCTCAACTTGAGAAAAGACAGTTAGAGAGCAACAATAACTTGCACGATTAAAGGAAAAGCTCAGCTGTTAATATAAACTAGAAGTGTCTATTCAAACTGAACTCTAACTTCTACAGAACTGAAGCAGGCCGTAGGCAAAGCAGTGGGGCATTTGTATTTTATCAGCCTGCTGGGAACTGCTTTTAAGAGGACTGCAGTTCAAGGTCTGAGAGAAAATATTTACCCCAAACAATGCTGAAGCCACACCAGCAATTGTTCAGCTGCTCTGACATGAGATAGCAAGTCATCCCTCTGCAGCACAGCACCAGCTTGTCCCCCTTGGTCACAAATCCCACCCAAGAGCTCTGCTGCATGCACTGCCGCCTCAGCTTCACATCCTTACCTTCCAGCATAGTCTTTATGGTTACGGACTGTTTGGCAATTTCAACATCGACTTCAAAAATCTCTCCATCTGAACTCTGCAGCTTAATTGAAGGCATCTATAAGAGAAGGACAGTTATTTTCACACAACATTCAACAGATTTTACAAGTTCAGCTGATTCAAATATGCAGGTTACCTTCACTATTTGTATTGCTTCTGAACAGCCCTGTGACACAACACACTTCAATTATTTGCTGCTTCAACCAACAGTTCACTAATCCTGGTGTTTAGGAAGGACTGATACAAATAGACCTACATCATTTGAAATAGAAGGAACCTGTATTTTTTTCCTTAAGTTGAAAGCAAAATAACATAAACAAAAGCACTATTTACTAATCAACTGATTTGCTTTTGCATACAGCCCAACACTAGAGCTGTCTTTCTCTTGAAATGGCCCTTCAACAGTTCCAAAACACTGCTCGTCTTCAAACTCAACCACTGCTCATTTTAACCATTCACTGTGGGCAAATCCCCAAAGCAGTTTCCAAATGATAGAGCCTGGAACAGAGCAAAACAGAGGTCAGAAGGAACCTCCAGATGTGCTCCAGTCCAACTCCCCCTCGCCCCAAACAGAGTCAAACAAAGCAGACTACCCAGGATAAATGCTTCCTTCAGAAAGTGCTTCGCATTCTGCAGAGCCTGAAAAAGCAGTACAGCGCTACAAGGAATGCTATCAGCACTTAACACTGCTCTCACAGAGTAGAAAGTTGCATCAGCACTTTGTTAACATTAGGAAAGAGTAAGATGACTCAGTATTTTTATGAAGTTTTTCAACACTGATAAGGCCTACAGTGCAAGCAGCAGACTCTGAGGATCTCACCAATAAATAACAGGTACAAAACAACATCTCTTCACGCACTTAACTGAGAGCCAGCAGTAACATACTTGATACAGTAGCTACCAGGTTACAGTTTCTGCCTGAAGCTATGTTTGAGCTCTGCAGAGATACTAAAATGAAGGGACCTGGAAGACACAACAAACCTGACTGCAAAAACATATTAATCAGTTCTTAAACTCGTGGGATGCATTCCTTTACCATTCAAAACATTTGTCTGCAGTAGACCAGTGCAACACCCATATTTTTCCTCAAGATAATGGCTTGAAAATACCTACAGCACACAGCTGTAAATGCAGCCTGCAAGCTGTTTTAGAGGAAAACCCCAGAGACAATGAATTCAAATTCATTTAATTTCAGATTCACATCAGTCCCCTTCCAGTCGTCCTTCCCCAGCCAGGTTTACCACCTAAGCATGCTGACTCCTTGCAGTAGTACCTGAAATACCAAAACTGAATCAGCTGCACCACTTGGAGCAGACATACGTTATCCTTTTTCCAATGCCTTCTACAGCTCATCAGTAAGGCTGAGCCTGACAGCACTGCAACAAACCAAGGCCAATGAAGGCCAGCCAGAGTATGTTATTAAGCAGCTCACAGCAGCCCGAAGTCCCCTTTGCTTTAATTTCCATTTGGCAGAGCAAGCAGCTAGTTAATGTTCACACAGCAATGTAACTCTATATGACAGTGCTGCCTCTAATTAGGATTGGAGTTTTGGAAGGACACAGTCATGGCCGTTCTGAAGATATACACGTATATAGAAACACCCACAAAAACCAAGCGAGGATTGAAGCACAATCCCACACCGTAGCTTGAACACGTTCTGAAACGGGGAGATGGGAAGGAATATCGAGGCATACATTTTGCATTTAACGCATCTGTCGTTGCAACACTGGGCTGAAAGCACTCAGCACAAGCCCAGCTCCATACGGCAGCTCCCAACCCCCTGCCTGTGCCCGGCATTACATAATGCTGCACAGCAGAGCCGGGGATGCTGTCTGAGCCAGCGTGGCAGGAATATCTGCCTGCCTCCGGGCTGCTGCATCACCCACACCTGCTTCCACCGCGGCCTGTACCTACTCGTTACGTGTCTTAATCAGCTGAAATCAAGTTAGTTTAACCATTATCAGCGATAACGCAGTATATGATGTACACAAATAGCGCTGCTTGTTACATTTTACTCAATTTTTGCTGTAATAGAGCTCTGCACGTTGACAGGCCCCAGGGAACAGCCCCAGTGTGACTGAACAGACCCGAAAAGCCTCCCCCGAATCAGCACAGCCGGGGGGGCGGAGGAGGGGCCGTTCCGTGGCCAGGCCCGCCTACAGCAGCCCCGTGTGCGGCCCGCGGGTACCGCTCTGCCCGCAGCGCCGCTCGGGCCGGCCCGGGCCGTGCCCCGCCAGGTGAGCGGGAAGGAGCGCCGGAAGGAGCCCCGCCTTGTTTACAGCACGGCGCTTCCCCTCGCAGTCCTCCCTCACGGCTCCGCAGCACCGAAGCAGCACGGCCCCGTCCCGGTTCCCGTCCCGATCCCCCCCTTCAGGTGCCCCGTGGCCTCACGGCCATCCTCCGCCCGCCCCCAGCCGGGCCCGCGGCCCCGTCCCACAGCTCAGCCCGACGAGGGCCGCCTCAGGTGCCGCTTTCCGCTCGGCCTCAACGCTTCCCGCCCGCGGAGGCCTCACCGTGAGGCGCAGGCGACGTCCAGCAGCTGCTGACGGGACCGGCAGCGGCAGCACTCAGGGCTCGACTGCGGCGGCGGCTTAATGGAGGGGGAGGGGCGCGGGGGGAGGGGAGAAGGACCCCGCCTCTCGCTGCCTCGCAACCGCCGGGCTGCCTGCAGAGAGCGCCTGAAACGAAGCACTCCGCTTCTCCCTCCCGAGCTGCGCCGAGAGCAACTGTGGTACAAAAAGCCTCGTACCGCATCCACTGGGATAGGGAAGGAGGGAAGCGGAGCAGCAGCGCGGCGGGGAAGTTCGATGGAAGCCCTCGGCTTTATTCAGGCAGTGACGCGGCCGCACCGCACGCCTCACAGCGGGCGGGGGAGCGGCGCGCGGGACAACGGCTGCGGCGCCCCCACACGGCGGGGCCGTCCCTGAGCGCCTGGGGGCAGCGCCGGGTCTGGAGCCTCGCGGGGGGCTCGTAGGCAGCATTGGGCTGCGGTCACCGTGAAATGTGGTCAGGATGTCGCGTGTGTGACTTTCGAGCAGTTATTTATCCATCGGCAGCCCGCGGTTGTGGCAGTTGCTTCGCTCAGAATCGCTACTGTTGTTTTTAGTGCGCGTCTCCACACCCCGATAAGTGGGTAGCAGCGCCCTGCAGAGCACTGACTGTGGGGGTCACTGCTTCCCCTCTCCTCAGGTATTTCTTAGTTTCGTGCCTTCACCCGAGCGACAGCAATGAGCCAGCAGGCCTCGAGGCGCTCAGCAGGCAGCCAGGAGCAGGCCGGGCTGGGGCAGGGAGAGCGAAGGCTGCTGGGGGGCGGAGATGGGCTGCGCCCGGCGTGCTGTGGGCCACACAGCCCGGGTGAGCGGGAAGCGCTGCCGCGTCGGTCCTGTGCCCTACGTGGGTCTCTCTAAAAACTCCAAAGCACTGGCGGAGGTGGACGCCTGCCTTAAGAACCCCACTGCTCAGCGTTGGGGTGGTGAGCAGCTCATCAGTGCTTGAAGGTGACCGAGCAACCCATTCAAGCTTCAGAAACTGATGTAGAGAGGAGTTAAGCTTGCTTAAATTATCTTCAGCTGCACCTTCCAGTCTCAGCTGCTGTGCATGGGACACGCACCTCCACGGAGCCCTTCACAGCAGGTGAGTGCACAGCTGAAGGTGGCAGGTGCTGTTTTCACACAGCACATCACCACTGACGTGTTCCTCAGGGATCCCGCTGGTAGTAGCTGCGTGAGCTCTTGTCTGCAATTCATTAGGACCTAATTGTCCTGTGTATATAATAGAGATTTATGTATCCAGGGGCTTTACACACGTACCTCAAATATGCCTCAGCATATTTACCTCTTTCCTCTAAAGTCCCTTCATCTCATGGCTTCACTGTAAAGAATGACTTTCACCACATTAAAAGAAACAACACTGCCTTTATTTTCTTTAAAGGCGCTTTTTTCACTATTTAACACTCCTTGATTTAGAGGATCAGATGGTGACTGAAAGCAGCCTACAGAAGACATCTGCAAGTCCTAAATACTTTTTCCTGATGCTGCCCAA
>PPHD01018486.1:0-14528 GCA_002909625.1 Bambusicola thoracicus
AAGCACGCTTACCCATGTTCGTTCAGACTCAAGGCTTATCTGTTAACAAAGCAAAGGAAAAGGCAAGAAAGAGAATAAGCAATTGTAAAAGAAATTGACTCTGTGTCCTACGTAGTTTTTGTCACAATTCATTAAACACGAGAAATATTTTGAAATCCTCCAGCCTTACGATGTCTAACATCTTTTGTTTTACTCTTAATTTATATATTGAGATGAATTTCCTGTGGTTATGTGAGCAAGGAGCAGTTCCTGACTTACGCTTTCCACATCATCAATTATCTACCATACTCTTATTTTATCCCTCTTTTTCACCTGTGTAAAATAATTGTCAACAATCTTTACACATCTTATTAATACCAGAGATTTTTTTCCCAGTGGATCCCCAGCCTTCTGGTACTGCAGAATGTATTTTCAGTGGAAAATTGTTCCGTGCAATATGTGAGTTGCACCAGGACATTGCCACGTAGCAATATAATTATTTGTATATCACTAATTTTCATTCTTTGTGCAGTTTGGGGAGCTTTTTTGGTGTCACTTTCAAACTGAGCAGTGATCTTAGACCCATAGAACAAATGATGCTCAGAGTGATTTTCAGAGTCAGTATAGTAATCCGCAGTTCTACTAGCTCCATCGGTGTTTAATTCTTTCTTCTCTGGTATCTCTTATTTGAAGCTTTCACTATTGACTTTAATTTGCCATTGTGTGTCTTCTTTAACATCATTAAATCCCTTTGAAGAACTTCATAGTTTGATCAGGACTTCATACAAAAATATTTTAGTTACCTGCACAATCTTTTGCCTCCGTAGTTGCTGTGATCTCTCTGAGACACCAGTAAATGCATTCTGTAAGTGGCTGTGATGGGAAGGCTTGAGTAAATGACAGTTACACGTTTGTCATGATAAAAATAGACCATTTAATTCAATTCAATTTCCTTTTTCTTCACTAGTTTTTTGATGAGCCGTATTATTTTGCCATTTAATCTATGGCTGTGTAGTTACATTAGTAGCTTCTCCTGAAGAAATTGATTAGAGAAATTATAAATAAATTAATTCCAGTGATTCTCCTTTGGCTGGTATTAAACTGATGTGTTCAAAGAATTCTAGCAAATTAATAGGGCGCAACCTCCCTTGGGGAAGACTAGACTGGTGGAACATACCTTATCACGACCTTCCTTCTGCTTGATTATTTTGCTTGTCATTATCTTGCATTTACATGGGGCACATGCCTAACTTACTGATCTGCTGTTCTGCAAAGGTTAAACCTTTCTGGAGTACAGTATTTGCTTTTGTACTATTCTGTGCAATTGTCATTATTCTTATGTCCATACTGCATGTCCTGGTGATAGCACTGTACTTTTTTCCTACAGTATACAAATGAAAGAGAGTAAAGGCTTTCAGCAGCAAGCCACTGAGATACAGAGCTCTTTATTTTCAACACTGAACAGGTTTAGGCACAAAGCATAGCAGGAGGTATAATCTAATATTGGCACAGCTCTATCTCCGTACTGGTTTAGCCACAAAAGTACATGAGCATAAGTAACATGTGTTGTTTGGAGTTTTGCTTCAAATTATTTATGGTATCAAATGATCCTTTAATCTGTGGGCAGGCTTCTTACTTGTTGGTAACATGGGTTGTGTTTGTATCCTAAATGTAACTCTGGAGATGGTAGATAATTGCATTGCCTGTTAGTTGTATAATTGTTTGTCTTTAGTTGTTAATATGAAAGTTGAGGTTAAAAACTATTTGTCAAGCATAATTTAGATGCAAAAAGCTAAAAATCTACCTAAAACTGGCAAATAATTGTTTCGTGCTTATTGAACTTTTCTAGGTCACAGGGCTGAATATATGACAACAAGGTAAGACATTTTTATTTAACTGGATTTACAGAGCTACAAATGGAAAACAAAAATGAAATTAGAAATTTTAGAGCAACTTCCTACTGATGTATGATATTATTGTTATTGTTACCTAAACTCTGTGCACGTCCTGTGTGTTTTAACATGCAGCATTTTCTGTTCCCACATGCTGATGGATAAAGGGCTGCCTGTTATTCTTCCTCGTTCTTTTGAGCTGCTTAGGCCAGTGTCAAGCAAGGGTGGAAGAAGCAGGGAAATCCCGGAAAATATGTGTGTATTGGGGAACACGTCAAATTTACCAGTTGGAGGGGGATTTTTGGTGCTAGGAAAAAGTGTTGATTAAGATGCTCGACTCAGAAGAAACTGATACAGACATGAATTTAGCAGATAGGCCACATCTTTGGTAGCTTACCTCTGGACAGAACTACCCAATTCCCTCATGTATGTGATGTTTAAAAGGGCCTATATATTCCCAGAAGAGAAGGGAGACTGTGTTCGGTCTCCCTTCTTTGTGCAGCACATACTTTTTCCATTGTGTAATGCCACACCTGCGAGGCTGCCTCCAGACATAAACACAGACAGGCACGTTACAGCCCCCAGGGCTATCAGGTTGTGGGGGGCAATGGCAACTGTTAGGGTTTGCAGCTGCCACTTGCCCATATCACACTGCTTCAGGCACCACCTTTCCCACCCTTGTGATAGTAGGAACTTCCAGCCCAGCCTTCCTGATCTCATTCTTCCTTGCCCTTCTCAGTTATTCCATCCCTGGTCAGTGCCGCCTCTTTCTGCTTTTGCTTCATAAACAGGAATGGCATTGCCATCGCCCCTTATCTTGAATTAAAAACAAAAACCAAACACCAACCAAAGTTTTGCCCTCTGTGCTAAAAAGTATGGATACAGCTCTAGCTCTGTATTTGCCTAGACCATTTGGTCTTATTTACTTTATTCTGCCTGGTCCCCAGTGTTCCTGGAGACATCTCTACAGACTTCAGAGCTCCTTTCTTCCCGCTGATCTGTGGCTGTTGCAGCTCCATCAGCTGGATTCACCTTTCTTCCATACATGACTCCAGTTGAAAAGCAGTGACAAATTGGAGCACTCTCCAAAGATGTTGGTGGTTGAATGTTGAAGGCTAAAGCTGTTTAATCTTACTGACTGTAGCTGAAGATGCAGACAGTTTAGTTTTGAAGCATCATAGGATTGTGCTCAGCAGCTTGAAGTTGAATGTGAATCTTCTCCAGCACGAAGCAACTTTCCTGCTTGAGGTGCTTAGAGTGCCTTCTGTTCTGCCATGGCTGGCAGGATGAATTCCAATGGTGCTGGCAGATGTCATAGATGACAGCAATGAGAATTGGCTGTTCCACTTGTACAGTGTTTGGAATAAATGTATGTGGTACAACTGCAAAGTGGGGATTGATAAAGAATGTCAATATTTATGCATAAGTAATACATTGTTAATGGAGGTGTTCTTCACATGTTACAGTTAAATTTGTTGGAAAATCTGTAATTGATATTTACTTTGTTTATTTCTCCCTTTGCAATACTCTGTTGTTTTGCTGAGTTTACAGACATTTCATTTTATTGTTTGACTTAATTCTACCTTGCACAGTAATCATATTCCCTCCCCCTAGGCCTCCAAATCTTCCCCCTAAGCCCCAGAAACACAGGAGGTCCAGACCCCGATCACAGTATAGTGCTAAGTTGTTTAATGGTGATTTGGAGTCATTCATTAAGGTACTGGCACCAGCCACTGGAGTGGCTGATCTCAACACTTCTTACTATAATGGTCACAGCCTCATGTGAGCTGAGGCAGATCATTATGTGTAAGTCTGTCCTGGGGCTCTTGTCTTTCCCAGTTGATCAATATAATACTTCCTGAAGTCAGAGGGAAAGAGGAGGATTCATTACTCAACCTTAGTCTTCCTACCATTTTGTTAATCAAGTAGAGGTAGTATTGACAGCTTGGTTTTATTAGGAAACATAGTGTCACTGAGAAGATAGAACATAGTGGTGTAACCCACACTTAGCACAGTTTCTAGCTTGCCATTTTAGTTAGATTCAGTATTCAAAGTCTGCGAAGAAGCAGTATTAGCCTGGGTTTCATATCCAGCTTTTGATTTCCTGTGACTTTAGGAATTTATTATATTGTGTGAAATTGTGATCACCACTATTCTGGATCTTGTACCTTTGCTGTAATTACTATCTTCTTCTTTTTCATACTTTTATTTCTAATAATGCTTCTAGCCGAGGCCGAAGGAACTCTCACGCAAGACATCAGGTATAGTTCTGGTGAAAAGAGAACCATCTCTGCCTCACTGCTGGGCTTCGTTCACCCCTGGCTCAAAATTAGTTCTTTCACTAAACTGAAGGGAAAAGTTTGCATTAAGAAATGCTATTAAAGTTCAGCAGGCAAAACTGAACCATGACTTAGCTGGGAGCGATTGTAGCCTTAAAGGAGGATATTCCCTCTTCATTAAAAACCACCTACCCCTGCCAGTCAGTTTGTGGTTTTGGACAATAGCTGACAGAGCTAAAAGAAAGCAAGCTTAAAAAAATACATAGCAATACATTCATAAACACAGTGAAAAGAATTCCTGACTGCAAGCTCTGTGAGCTGAGTTAGAATGTTACGTGGTTTTTTTCTTCCTCTGCAGCACAGTTAGCAGAATATTTTGCAGAACTAATCCTGTGCTGGTGGCACTGTAACTGTTTAGCAGCCAGTCTCAGTGCAACTGTGTGGAAAAACTGCTGTTGTTGTATGAGTGGTGGCAGAGACTTTCAGGAAATCATCACATGATGCAAAAGATTAATACTGCAGAACTGTTTCTTGCTCAAGAAAGTAAGCAAAGAAACAAACTCCCACAGCAGAAAGCCACTGAGTTAGGGAAGAACAGGGGAAATTAGGAGAAGTGCTGTCCTGTCATTTTCCCTTGCACTGAAGAGGGTTATGCTACATGCAGTGTGGGTGACAAAGCTTACTTTGCAAGTGGAGAGAGTTCTACGGTTAGTCTTTCAGAAGGAAGAAGAAAGTAGGTAGCTTCCTGACATGTTTGGCAGTGCGGGAGTTAGCCCAATTGTCTTTTGTTACCTTTTGTATCATAAGGTACGATAATTAGTCTCAAACATACGTTCACTGACTGCACACATCAGATCAAACTGGCAGCAGCAGTGGGGTCACACTGTTCTTGACATTTTGCCAACCCAGACTGCAACTTCATATCTTTCCCCTGTCATTGGATCCAAAACCCGAAGCTCTTGGTTTGATACTTAAAGGAATTCCTTCGCTACAGAGTTATGTGTGGTTCTGTACCAGAGTCTCCACAAACGACTATGGAAGTCATTTTTTGTTTGTAATTTCTTACTGCAAACATTATCTTTTCAGAGGCTTTACATTCATTGCATGAACCAGTGTACTAACAGGAGATACGGGTGCATGTTGTGCATGTTTTCTAATACTCTGCTCTTTGGAGAACTAGAGTGCTCCGTGTTTGTGAAGATTACAGTATTTCTGGTTTAGCAATTGACTTGTCCCATGTCTTTTTTATTCAACTCTTACTGAGTCATGAGACCACTCAAAAAGAAAGTGCTCATCCAGACATTATTGGTTCTTGGCTAGCCAGTTCTGCTAGGTTTTGATTTAAAGGACAAACAAGCCACAACTTAAATCATGAAATTACTGTTACACTCTTTGTTGAGGCCCACTAAAACAATGTGTAGGACACAGAGAACCAGGAGTTAGGTTGTGTGTGTTATTTTTCAGTCATTTTCTTCTAGCACTTGACTTTTTGTCTACTTGAGCTCAATTCATAAACTTCCCTTTAGTGTAACGTAGTATGAAAATGTGAAGGACTAGTTTGTAAGAGGAGATGTGGATTCTGAGTTACAGGTTTTGAATTCATGGTTTTGTAATACAGACTGCTTTTATGCTAAACTTACAAATGAAGGAGTCAATTCCCGGAGTGCCTGTGTATTTGAAATTCATTTGGAAAGAAAAATTATAGCTTTTAAGACAAGAATTGTGAAGGTACTTATTATTTATGAAATAGTAATTTTTCCAGCATAAGCACTAACTTTTCTAAATAATTCTTAATCATATGATTCATAACTCTAATAGATATCTGATGACTTGTAGTGATTAATGTGCATTGGGTAAGACATCCATGTTTTAAGGTGCCGAAACACACAACTGAGGGACTGTGACAGTTCTTCTGGAGAACAAGCAGTGTAAAGGAAAAAGACAGTTCACTGGAAGTTGGTATAGAGTCATCTTCTTCTCCCGCTACCACCACAAGCATTTCTTCTCCTTTTACAAAATCACCTCTGTTCAGCTGAAAATGTGTATATAAACTGGCTGTTCTGTGATGGCTGAGACCAATAGCTCTGATCCATGAGCTCTGCCAGCTGAAGGTGGTGAGATGTAGGCCGTGACCTCCCTTCCCCATGCCCTCATTGTGCTGAAGAGGCAGCTGGGCACTGTGCTTGGCTGAAAGTGGCTTCAGTTCACCACCCTATGTATTACCAGGTAGTTTGTGCAGTCTGAAATAGCATGCAAAACCATCATCCACTTTATTTTGGGGTACACAGATCAGGAGAGAGGCAGGAGGGAAGCAGCCGCTACCCCATGCAGTGTCACTGGGTGACTCTTCTCCAAAAACTTTTCCAATAGTCCAGCAGGTCCAGAAAAGGCTTTTTCAACTGTTCACAGTCATAACTTCTAGCCAAAGAAAAAGCACCTCCAGGAAATAGGCCGTGTGTAATTAGACCTATGTAAGACTTCCTCCATCAGATAAAACAAAGGTAGATTAAATGAGTGCAGAATCTTCATCATGAAGTATTCTTGTTAATAGTAAACTTCTAAAAAGGCAAATTCACTGCTTGAACTCATTTTGCTTCAAAAATCTAAACCAGATGCGTGAGCTTAGATGTCACTGTAGTGTTAGCCAGATACAATGGCAGAGGCAGAGAATGAAATCTATGATTTTCCCAATTCAGTGATTTTCGTTAAGAACCATAATACTTTCTCTTCACCTACTCCTTTCCATCCTTCCCTGAATGATATTTTTTGTATGTATTTTTTTGGCAGCACTGTGTGTCCGTCTGGATTGAGAAAAAAAGAAATCTCTTTCTCGTATTTAGTGCAGAGAAGGGAATTTTCCTTTTTCAAATCCGCAGTGTATTCTTTCTGCTCTTATTTTTACCAGGATTCAGGACAAGTCATTCCTCTCATCGTGGAAAGCTGTATCAGATTTATCAACTTATACGGTAAGCACTGAAATATGTTATGTGCTTGACTTATTGAACCTTTGAATGTATCTTTCCCATAAAGCATTTACCACTACAGATTTGTTTTAAAAACAGAAATGAAAACTGTTTAAAAAGTAGATTCATTTCTCACCACTGTCTCCTGTCTTTGCTGCAGGTCTTCAGCATCAGGGAATTTTTAGAGTGTCTGGTTCCCAGGTGGAGGTGAATGATATTAAAAATTCATTTGAGAGAGGTAATTGCATTTTCGTTTATTCAAGCACTCTAATGCCCGACACATAAAGATCTTTTAAATTCTAATTACTTTCTTGACCATTTAAGCAGTTTGTATGCACTTTGTGTACTGCACCTAAAACTTTGTGCCATCGTTTGCTTAAAGGTGAAGTATAATGGTGACATGAATGTGATTTCCCCCAGTAATGCCCCAGGAGCTTGAGGTTGGTTTTGTTACACGAAAATGCAAGGAATAGTTAGTCTTTATTTTAAAGGTTCTTAAAAAGGAAATGCTATATCTTTAATTAGATTCAAGAGACTACTTAAAGCAATTTGAGAATGATGCTACTTGATCTTCTGGAATATGAGTGTTTAATTTTCTAGCCCCTGTGCCAAAGTGACATCGCAGTCAAGGCACATACAGGTCAGTGCAAATCCAGGCTGTGAATGAGTCATTCCATTTTCAGTTTTTGTTCCTGAAGGAATCTTCAGCCGCAGAGGAAGAATTATGGGAAATACAACAGGAAGTAAAAATAGATTTTTGCACATGGATGGCTTGCAACAGCAAGCTTAGGATTCATAGGAGATCGAGTCCAGCAATCTCCTAATTGTGTTCACACTGGTTACAGTTTTATCTCTTTTTAGTCTTACATTCTCTTTTCTTGGGTTTTGGAAGCTACTTATTTTTTTTTCACTTTCCAGAAAAACCTTTTACAGATCATGTGCTAATAAAAAAGCCCTTGGGGCAATCAATCTTGTGACTAGAAGCATGAAAAAATACAAGCGATATTTTTCTCCCTTGTGTTAGTTGTTACACTTGATCTGGTCCTTAAAAAAATACACAAATAAGCTGTTTTTATGTGTGAAGTGGAGGCATATTCTCCTATTTGCCAACTCCTGCATATGCCTTATTTTTCACTGCTTCTCCTAGGTAGTGTTATTCTGGAAGGGATATACGTTCTACAGTGTTTCAAAATAAAGACCGAGTCTTTAGAATGTGACAGAGTTCAGTCATGAGCCTTAAAGAGTTTCAGTTTCCACGCAGTGCTTTCACCAAATAGTTGCATAAATTCCTAAACATTGTAATTTTTCAGAATTCAGACAAATTTGCAATTTGAAGAGTTAGCTAATTCCATTTCTTTACATAAGCTCTCAAAAAGTAGTCTGAGAAACCTTATTCAATTAAGCACATGTAGCGCTTTTATTTTACCATTTGTAAATAATAACATGTCCATAAATGCCTGGTAGGAAGTTCAGGACCTAAGAGATTGCTGGGTTATGTAATGTAAGGGAAGTTTTATTTAAGCTGACGTTTTCAGTTTAATCATAGCTTGGGATTTCTAAACCACTGTTTATTATCTTGCATGCTTGCATTGCCACCTCCCACGTAGTAAGGACAACAAGAAAAAATGTCATTCATTTATTAAAATGCTTCATGAAAGATTGCTCCTGCACCTCTGTTTTAATTCACTTTATTTACTTCTTAAGGTGAAAATCCTTTGGCGGATGACCAAAGTAACCATGACATTAACTCAGTTGCTGGAGTACTGAAGCTCTATTTCCGAGGGCTGGAAAATCCTGTCTTTCCTAAGGAAAGATTTAATGATCTTATTTCTTGTATCAGTAAGTAGAAATCTATTTATTTCTCAATAGAATTTTACTTTCTCATATACGATAGCAGAATGAAAAAAGACCTAACTTCACAGTTTTTTTCTCAAGCAATTTGTTTGCCGTCTGCAGTCTGGGTCAGCTATTAGTCATACTTGCAGCTGTGGTTGTTCCATTTTTCCAGGGGGATTAATGTACAGTACAACTCTTTGTTTAATAGGGCAGGAAGAAAATCTTCTGGTGTGCAGGAGATGGTTAAATGTATAAGCATTATTATTATTTTCTTCTGTGCACTGAGGCAGATGGAAGGGGGTGAAGTCATGACTGTGCAAACAGAATATGTTACTTTGCACAAAGGTTTTCATGCCCTGCAGCTTGGGGTCGGTGCTGGTGAATAAGTAACGAACTGCTCAGCATTGTGTGGTTCTGCTCAGCTTAAAAGCCCAGATCCAACTGTCTGGAAGACCATGCAGTGCAAGAACAGGGGGAAGCAGCTGAATGTTGTCTGCAGAAGAGCCCAGTCTGCCTTCCAACTCAAAAGAGTTGTCAGGCTGTAATGGGATGCCCAAGAAGAGGAGCGTGTTAGTCTGTGTGCTGCTGGTGTTTGTAGCTGGATGCTGAAAGCTTGTAGTAAGTTAGAAATTAGTCAGTGGATGGCTGAGTTGCTTTGGCATGCACAAAGCCTTTTCCAGTTCACAGATCCCTGCAGATATTCAGGATGTGTGAGGCCCAGACAACCGTCAGTAGGCTTACTGTTCCCTGTGGGTCCATTAGAAGTAGTCAGAGCAGTCCCCACTGTGTGGAAGAACTTCCTTCTCTGAACCCTTTCTTTGTAAACTGCTTCAGCCAAATGGAGCCAATGGACAGTTTCCCAGGTAATGAGGGCTAGTCCTTTGGGGATATTAATT
This sequence comes from Bambusicola thoracicus, assembly GCA_002909625.1. Classification (NCBI taxonomy): domain Eukaryota; kingdom Metazoa; phylum Chordata; class Aves; order Galliformes; family Phasianidae; genus Bambusicola; species Bambusicola thoracicus. Next base: position 9,846 of record PPHD01018486.1, read on the forward strand.
AGGACAGGCTCTCTGAACTGTGTTATTTTGGCAAAGGAGACAGTGAGCAGACAGCACTGATGTGTGCACGGTGTACTGGACTGGCCAGCAGATGGACTGTTCTGCTCTGTGCCAGAGAGAACCCTACATGTGCAGTTTTCTTCCCACGTAGGGAGGATTGCAGTAATTCAGCCTGGAGGTTATGGAATATGTGGATTGCTGGGATCAGGTCTGTGTGCAGTGTTTTGGTTTTTGTCAAACAGACCTGCACAATTTTCAGCAGTTTAACAGTCTGATTCCCACTAAGGAGGATGCTGAGGGAGCCATCATCTCTTTAGAAAGCATCATCTTTGTCCTGCCTGAGCTTAGCTTTGTCTGGCTACAGTGCTACAGCCCAGAAAATGTCCGTAAGTCATAGAAACTGAAATTTAAAGTGAGATCATCTTGACTGGGTGATTTTCTGCATGGCAGGAATGATGGAACTTCACCTACTAATTCTGTGCAGATTTCCGTAACTCCTGGATGAATTAAAGCATGTCTGCTGGGAAAACGTATGTGTTTAATAGCTTCAGCTGACAGAAAATCTACCACATTCATGGATAAGCTGTTCAGATGTTAATCACTTTCATCGTTAAACATTTGCACAAGGTCTCCTTTTCAAAATTTCTGCTTTCACATTCTGTCCATTGGATCTCCTTATGACTTAATTATTTTTACCAAGCATTAAGAAAAATAGGGATGGCAGTCCTCATATGTGAAGATACTATAAGCATTATTATATGCAGTAAAGTAAGCGGAATTGCACTCCATGGTGTTGAAGAGCTTTTAATAGAAACTTAAAATTCCAAGTATTATTCAGCTTGCAAAGATTACAGAAGCAAAGTACTTCAAAGATGGAAAAACATCTGCCAGAATGAATTGTTTAAATTAATTCTAAGAGGAGGAACCTGGATGGTTTCTGACTAATTCCATTCACCATTCACCACTGACGCTTCTGAAGGCAGGATAGGATATGTGGAAGGAGATGGGAAGCTCAGCAGGCTGAGCATGTGCACATGGCAGCTTTGCAGCTGGGGGTGATTCCCTGACCTCTTACACAATTGCTGAGAGTGATCAAGTTCATTTATCTTAAAGTGATCTTCTTTTATCAAGAACTTTGAGAATAGTAACAGTGAATAGAATCTTTAGCATTAGGCCTTGGTTTCCTTGGAGGAGGTCAAACTATTGCATGATTAAGGAATTGGATTGTTTTCAACCAAGAATTAACAACCTTTTTATTTAACTAGTAGTAATCATCCAGCAGAGCTTAGTTTTGAACAAAGTCACTGCTTTTCCCATTAGTGGGATCGTTACTGTGGAAGAGATGTTGCCATCCGATCCTGGCTTAGACCAGCCTGTTCTCTGAGACTGTCCTAAATCTGGAGTATCAACTACACAGCATCTTATCAAAACAAGGTGTAATGATGTCGTGGTTTAACCCAGCCAGTCCCTGAGCAGTGGCTGACCCCAGCCAACTCCCTACAGTTCTTAAAGGTTTATTTTCACACAAGGTCGTGTGGTATGGAACATCGCATTGGCCAGTTTGGGTCAGCTGTCCCGGTTCTGTCCCCTCCCAGTTCATTGTGCCCGTTCAGCCCCCCTTCGCTGGCAGAGTAGTACAAGGAGTTGAAATGTCCTTGGCTCTGTACAGCACTGTTCAGCAACAACTAAAACGTTGCTGTGTTATCAACATTGTTTTTCACCCAAAGTCAAAATATAATATCATACTTGATACTATGAAGGAAAAAAAAACCAAAAAACCATCCCAGCTGTAACCAGGACAGTGACTGAATAGTTCTGCTGTGTTTGACTTGTGCTATTGCTCTTGCAGGAGATAGAAATTTTCTTTATGATAATGTTTGCTAAGCGTTCTTGGCGGCTTTTGAAGGAAGACAGATATCTACAAAAGCAAGATTTTGTTGTTGTTTGATTTGGCTTCCTCAGGGTTATCTTTAGGGGCAGTCTGAAATAACACGTCATTGCCTCCCTTCAGCGAAGGGAGAAGACTTAAGTTTGGAATTTGGCTGAGAGAATGGGATTTTGTTTTTGAACGTTGTGGGGTGGTTTTATTTGTGTTGTCACAGTGGGAGTCTTGAATGTGATGAGAAAAAACAAACAGCTCTTGTGCCTTGTATCCACAGCCAGCCCAGGGTCACACACTGGGAATAGAGAGCTGTGTGTCTGCGTCTTCTGATTATCTGAGAGAAGCCTAGGGTGGAAAGTCTTTATGGCTGTGTGCCTCGTCTGTGTGCCTCATTAAGTGGTTCACTACTGCCAGGGAATAAGATGCTTTTTATTTGGAAAAAGAAAAGAAGCATTTCAGGATACACTAACCTGTCACCATTTAGTTTATATGGAACCTATGTGGCGCATCATATTAGAAACTGTCTGTCTCTAAGACAGACTGTCTCTACTGCTGTCTTTCAGCATTGATACTTCATATGTCTTGTGATAAGGAAGACAGTCTAGGCAAGATTTTTTTCCCACTTCAGACTTGGAACCTGTCGTAGTTGCGTTAGTTTTGTTTTCTGTGCTCATGTGGCCCCAGTATACCCAACAGTTCCTTCACATACTAAGTGTCTTGTCCTTCATGTTGGTGGGAGCAGGGCCAGACTGTTTCTTCCATGAGAACAGAAGCTTCTGTAACTTCTTTAGATCATAATTGAGTATGTAAAGTCCAGAAAGCTTTCACATTTTTATTGAAGAAGTAGATGCACTTAGTACTTACTGCATTTGCTTTCTGGTGAGCAGTGAGAAAAGGATTAAACATTAACTTGTTTTCAAATAATTTTTCGAAGCAAATGCCACTGTGTTTTTGTTAATTAGTGGCAGAATTTGTTATAAGGGTTGGGAGGGAGAAAAACGAATCAATGAAGTTAATGTTCATGTGAAATTTTAAAAGGGCAGAATGTCACGCATTCTATATGGGAATGTGATGTTGCCAGTGAAAAAACCCTTGAATCTGAGGTACTTACTTATGGATGTCAAGCATAATTGAGGTTACAGCTGCAAAATGAACCTTTCCTCAGTACGGCCGCTGAGGAATTCCTTTGCATCTATGCATACATTTTCAAATGAAATAGAGCATTGTGATTTAATGCTTTCCCTTTTGGAAATACATTGAAAGCATAGCAAAATGACTGGCTTTTAGGGCAATTCGTATTAATTAGAGCCCTGAGAATGGTGTTTTTCTGTTTGGGTTTATGGACTGTTTAAGTAAGATTGCGTCCAAAATCTAACTTCTCCAAAGCAAGAAAGAAAGGTAGGATAGAACATAATGATTCTTCTTCATTATGGGCCATAATTCTGCATTCTTAGCAAAAGTAGTGGCTGCTATTACTCAGAGCAGCACTCAAGAATCCAGCAGGTAAAATGCAGTGGTGGGGAAAGGAGAAGAGCTGTGCTGTACTTCTCTTCTGCCTCTTTCTGAAAATAGATTGGGCCAAACAAGCAAAGTATTTGTAAGAGGAGTAATGCATAGGGAGAGGATACTGAAGCTGTGTGGAAGGCTGGCCGTAATTCACTACTTAAGGACTGCAGCTCCTCTGCTGGAGTGAGTTTTTGTACATGTGAATTATAGTTGACATCTACATACATAGGTGTGCAATGTGGTGGCAGGCTCAACTCAGCTGCCCAGACAGTGTAGCTTCTGCTCAGGTCATTGTAGTTCTTGATTTCATCTCCCATGTCCTAAATTTGATGTACTACGATGCCAGGATGGATGAAAACTTTTTCCTTCTAATGTTTATCATTTTGATCCTTTGCAGCCAGCAAGGTGCATTTAGCTCCAGACGTGATCGTTGCGTATGCATATTATTTACTGCTTTTCCAGAGTATCACTTAAAAAGTAAAAACCTATGCTATGAGTTGTCAGCTCTTCCTGAAGAATGTTCAACCAAATAGCAGCTGTTTTCTTCACCAAGTAACAGTAGATACCATTGTGTTTGTTTCCCCGTAATGCCTTCTGAAAGAGATTTGAAAGAGCTGGAAATGGCATTGCTGAGTTAACATATACATACTTTTGAATTGGATTGGACTCATCTGCTAAAGTGGAAAGGTGCACAAATTGTGAAGTTCAGCACTAATGCATATTCATGTGGATTATTTGTCAGCTGCAAATCGACCATAAAAACTACATCTGCAAGTGTAACTCAGTCTCATTTGATGTTCAGTGGATGTGTAAAGTAAGCATTAGCATTCATTCTGTTAATAGTAGGTGCCACTCTTAAGTAGTGGGAGACCCCCGCTCAGAGCTACTGCAGTGGGTTTTGTCCTTCAAACCAGTGGTCCTAAAGGTGAGAGATATCTTATGTTACCACTGTTGGCTTTACTCTTCTCCCTTTGTAGTGTCCTTGCCTGTGAAATATGCTTAGCTTGCACAGCAGTGGCGATTAGGTTAGCTCAGTTCATTCATTGCTAACACTAGTCTTTGCCTCCCGTATGTTCTAATCAGTATCTTCCCTTTGCAGTATGTTTGCATTTCTGTTGTTACTACTGAGATTGCCCAGAAAGTATATCAACAGAAGAGCACAAACCAGAATCCGTAGTTCTGGTTTCTGAGCTCTGACTGTTCCCAGAGGTAGAAGTTCTCTCCATTGAATGTTCCACCACTAGGGAAGGAGAGGTCATACGTAGGACCATGACCAGGAAATGAGTGGTGCTTTT